>NW_019060039.1:56406-69086 GCF_000696155.1 Zootermopsis nevadensis
TAGGGAAACAATTTATTTATTTTTATTATTATTTTTTTTCCTTTGGTACCTTCGGGTCAGAGCCGACCCCTGGTGACATTATGAACAAGTTCCCTCTAATAGGGACCTGTTCATATGTTTCCTCAGCAAGTGATCCAGAAGTGGTTTGCCATTGTCTTCTTCTGTGTGTAAATGATGATGAGAATGGAGTAATTGTTGGGATGCCACAGAGAAACCGGCGAAGCCCCAGAAGAAAAAACTGATACCTGGACCACGGCCTTGCCCAACACAAGTTATAAATCGTAATTGTCAGTTATCTAGGCTTTGACTCATACTACTGATGAAAAAATTGCTTCAAAATTTTTAGTACTTAAATATGCATTCATCCTTGAGATATCCCCTAACTTTGTTACATTGAGAGAAACATCACATTACATATCCATCATATACATCTCCAAAAAAACAAAATTTATACTACACAGGCAGATTATCTTGATGGCCAAATGAGGGACAAGCAAAGAGGAGTGTCAGAAAGGAAGAAAGATTCTGTAGGAGTCTGGTAGGAAACAGTTGCAATCCTTTCACGACTTGTTCGTAGTATTACATTTAGTGACACACATCAACAGTGGCTAACACCAGTACAAGCAGGTTTAACAAAGTAATTCATATTAAGTATGAGGATGAAGATCATTAATAATATTTGTATACTGGTGTTTCCTTAACAGTTGGCCAGCCTTTTTATGTCTTGACACAGCTGGTCAGACATGTAAAGTAAAATAAAGCTGCCCCACTATGCACTATGTAGGCACTTGGGGGGAGTGGAGGTATAGCTCCTACTCATTCTTGACCTCTGCACTAGATAGGGGTGAGTGGTTAGCATTACTCCCAAGAAAGGACCCTGGTATCCCTTGGATAGGAGGCTGGGTAGGCCGCAGAACTGGTCTGGGCACAGAGGCTAGAGGAAAAATCCTCTGCCCATGTCGGAGATTGAACCCTGATTTTCCAGTCCATAGCCAGTCACATTCCTGACTGAGCTATGCCAGCTCCAATTTATATGAATAGTACCTGTTTACTGTCCGTCCTCGCCAAATATGTATTTGCACAATGTAGTTTTGACTACCTGATTATTAAGGAGGCTGTCTTCTGGGATGTAGCTCTGTGTAGTTTCAGAGGTTGTTACTGCCTGCATCATCAGGGCAGTAATTGCCTTGATGATGGAGGTATCTTGAAATGATATGTCATATGAAAAGAAGTTGGCCATATTAATATCTACAAGTTGTGTCCGAGACCTTTTCTTATTAACGTGTATCTAGTTTGTCTTACGTATAGTACGGGTAGTCCGTGTACTTCAGTTAAAAGCATAATCAGATCTATAAATGTTAAGAGTTAGTACATTGCTGCACAGTTGTGCATTTGTTCATGTTACTCCAGAGGCATATCTTGTTCATTAATGAGTTCCTTTCCTATTGTGTGCAGTTGATTTTCTAGAGTGTGATCGTGAACCAAATATATATGTTATTGGTTGGCTCAGGTATATCTTTACAAGCCCATGTTACTTCAGCTCCCATCTGTCGTACTTGACACGTACAGTAAGCACTCATTTATTCCATCATACTATTTTCTGCATCGGAATGTGATGTGTGATGTATATTTACCATTTATTTGTTGAAGATTAACAGGTAGTGTTTTTATCTGTGGTGGCCTAGTATTTTCCTCTTGCCTCCATACTTTTAATAGTGTCTAATTACAATACTCTTTTCCTTGAACCGAACTCTCCTGATCATTTGTAATCAATGGCAGAAATCTTATGCTGCACAGACTCCCTAAGTGTGTTGCAGTGTCTCAGTGGTTATTCTCCTGACCACCCCATAGTAATCTGGGTCCTTTGTATGGTGTTCTGTCTTGTGTTGTTGTTGCTGTTTTTGTTGTTGTTGTTGGGTTTTTTTTTTTGGTCTTGTCGACATGTTCGTTTCCTCGGCAGATGATCCAGAAGTGGTTTGCCATTGCCTTCTTCTGTGTGTGAAAGGAGAAACCAGGGAAGCGGGGGGGGGGGTACTTGGCCTTCCCAGGCCACCAGTGTGGCTGCTAAAGCACTGGCTTTGTATGGACCCATTGCATCCAAATGAGCTCTCAACAATGACATTTATGCCTTCCTCTGTTACGCTTTTTCTGTCCTTGTGGTGAGACAAATGGATCAGTACACCGGGCAACAAATTGAAAATGGTTAAGCTGTCGATGCAGGGTCGCAAGTCTTAATTCAGTTCTGTGAACGAGGAGGAAGTCATGCTTACACACCTCCAAATTGGATGCGCTCACCTGGCGCAAAGACAGGCAGACACTTACACACATTGTGGTACAGCCTGTACCATTTTGCGTGTACTGGTGGAGTGCCAAAGTTGCTGTCAAAAACATTGCATGTATTGTATTCATGGCATATTGAGAAACATCTTACGTGATGTTACTGTAATGTGTGTGAAACGGGGCTTGGTAAGGCAATTTAATAGGCACTGTTTTATGTAATTTTACAGTTTTAATTCTCCGTATTTGTTTGTCCAACTTTACATCATCCTTTTTTGTCAAACTGTGTCTTCTTTGCACAACCTCATTGCCTGACCCCTTTACAGCTATTTTTGTAACTATTTTGTCTTCATTACCATTGTCAGGTCTTATACAAACTGCATTTATTGTTATTGCTGTTTTTATTGTTGTACCACCCTGGTGGGATACGATGTATTGTACCATGTTAGCTGTATTTTAAAATATAGTTCAACTGACACATTGATATGCAGCCTGAATTTCTTCTAGTAATTTTTAATGCATTTTAACATTAATCCCGGTGAGCCAAGGTTGAATTTTGCGATTTTGATGCACAATTTTTTTCCCCTTTTTACTGGAGTCTCGCTGCCAGATTTTTTATGGCATAGTGTATTATTTTTTATGCACCTGATATTTTTCTGTAAATTTGCAGTTTTAACTCCAGTGCCATGATACAACCTGGTCTGTGGTTTATGTCTTTGTCGTTACTTTTTTAACAAACTGTCCTTATGTGTGTATCTTGGCATGCAGGTGAAATTTACTCGTGTTTTGGCACGGTTGGTTTACCATAAATATTATATTGGTGCAAATGTCCTTAGAAGCTGATATGCCTCTGAGCCCACACACATACACAGAAGTGTTCATATGTGAAAGGTGGTTCTGCAAGGAAAGTAATGAGAAGAATCCTTTCTAAATTTCAGAATATTAGAGTTCCAGATGGAGAAACAATTTTCATATTTTGTGACACAATATTTGTTTGTACAGTGACCTCCCCCTCTTCACCTACCACCATTGTTCACCATTTCTACAATAGGAAGAAGTACTCACTGAAATTTTTACATCATGAAAACAATACCAGTTTTTATAAAAGAACAATTGGTTCTATTCTTGTAGCTTTATACACTAATATTTATTGTTTTGACCCTGAAGTGACTGGAAGTTGCTGGACCCACAGTCATGTGCTGCTAACAATGTATTTATTATTTTGTGGGGGGTTGGAAGGTTAGGTTCTTAATCCATAAAAGGTATAGTAGCCATCAATAAATTGCATGCTCAGGGTCACAGAAAAATCATGCAACATTGCAAAGGGGAGCCCAGGCACATGAAGACAGCTTGTAACTCATTGTATAGCAAAACTAACAACGCTGTGTTTCTGATTTGCGGCTGCATGGGGTAGCAGGTGGTGGTGATGAAGGCCTCTTGTCTTGAAACATGGAGTTTGGTGATGGCTACTATAGTGCTAAAATTAATGATGAAACAGAGAAATGCTTGAAAGAAAAAATGAAAAAATAAATATTGATAATTTTAAATATGTAAGGGAAAGGTTATTGAAATTGTGCAAGTAAAAACATTTTGTAAATTAAAGCATGATTAGGGGTAATTCCTAGGATACATAACCTGTATGATCTAACAATGATATGTGTTGTGTGTGAAGAAAATCTTTAGAATGTCACTGTACTCCAAAGAGTACACCTGTCCAATCTTGTTAATATTGCAAGGTTTAATATTAATTAAGTATGCTTGAATGTATGCATACTTGGTTGCCCTCGGTGGACTGGTGGTTAGCGTGTTCGCCACTGGACCCAAGGTTCACGGGTTCAATTCCGGCCAAGGTCGATGGATTTTTAAGGGTGATAAAAGTCTGTAGCACAACTTTCTCCAGAGGGGAAGTAAAGCTGACGGTGCCATATCGTAGATTGCAAAAGAACCTTACAAGCATGATACGAGACATTTCGTAAGCAAAATTCAGTGGCCATTTCTCATCGAAATCTCCTGATTTACTGCTAGATGGCTCTGGCAGTCAAATCAGGATTGAGTAGAAATTGTGCAGAGTCGATGGGCTGGTCACTCACTTCTCACAAATGCAGGCTTCAAAAAACGACCATGAATCCTCCTAAGTGGGGAGGTTGTGGCCCGAAAATGGGCCGAAGCACCATAGATGATGATGAGGTACGCATACATATTTTATAATCTTTTACGGAATTGAATTAAATGTGTGGTGCCTTACTATTTGTGATGTCATTGGTTGTAAAAAGGGTATGGGAGTCATATACACTTCCTTACTGTCATATGCTGACTCTGTACATTCTGTAGCTGTATAAATAGAACTAATATTGATTTAGGAAAGAGACACGACATACAATACTGGGCAGTCCCTTGAATTAGGCTGCAACTGCCTCTTCTGATATGCTTAGCCACGCACCATTATGGGGTATTTTCCCACAAAATTTGATGCTATACAATACAGGCAGTTGAAGCAGTTTCATTAATAATTGAATAATCAGTTAACACTGCAATTAGTGCAGTGGTTTGCATTTACTCTTATGTTGTTAATATCAGCCAGTGTTTTCTGTTCAAACAGTAATGGCTAAGAGGGAGACATTTTCTTTTCCCACATAATTTTATAATCTTTGCTTTTGTACTGGTACCTCAGTTATGTAAAAATTGTCATCGGTTTTTATGCATTTTCTCCAGTTCGCTGTTTAATGGTGCATGCTTTTCAGAATGGATGTATGACATAAGGATTAAAATTTAGAAGATTTGTGGTGGGGTGTTTCATATGGTTTTTGTTTGAGTTGTGTGCATTGAAGTTTGTGTAAATTAGATTTAAGTACCTGGGGAAAAAATTGTCACAAAAATTTCTTACCCTCTAAGTGTTGAAATTGAACATCATCATTCAATAATGTGGAACTAAGTGGACAGGATAGACTCGTTTAAAAATGAAGATGGCTGACTTCTGTGATGTGACGTTTCTGAGGTGCTTTCTGCCTCCATCATCAGAGCGATAATCACGTTACAATATTTCTGTTTAAAAATCTTGGAAGAGACTGTGAGCTTGAATCAACTATAAGATCAAGTTTTTTTGCAAATCTGAGACATATCTCTCTCATTGTATTACAAGAGTGTACGTATGTTCACCTTACAGAATGCAAACCATGGAGTTGATGAAATGCTACAGTCTGGCGTAGGGATTTTGGAAAATCTGCGAGATCAGCGAATGACAATCAAAGGTGCACACCGACGTCTGTATGACATTGCAAATACACTGGGATTGTCCAACACAACCATGCGATTGATAGAAAGGCGAGCATACCAGGACAAGTTTATTCTTATTGGTGGAATGTTCTTTACCCTAATTGTGATATTTCTGATAGTTGTCTACTGTACGTAACATAGACAGTTCTGTTTTGAAGGGTGGAGCTTTATATGCTCATGTCTTAAGCCAAAAGAAAAAAAAAATATATGTCCTAAACACAGTTATAATATTCTCCAGTCAGTGAACCTGTTATCAGAAATATCTTGTAAGTGTGTTTGAATATAAAATAAGCAAACAAACTATTAACACTATAAATGACACTAGTGCCAAACGCGTTTTGACACATCATCGGTGGTGACAGGGAAATTATTCATTTATAGTGTTAATAGTTTGTTTGCATATTTTATATTCAAACACACTACATGGTATGCAAAGTTTTAAGATTGTAAGTGTGTTGTTGATACAGTAAAATATACAGAGCTTTTTCAGAGGATATGTATTGGTGATCCCATTTTACTACCATTCCATTGTACTCTTTTTAAAATTAGGCAGTGCATATATTCTTCAGTGTTATTACTTGAAATAACGAGGTTTTGTTGTAAGGAAGATAATGAATTTGTATGCTTAGAGAAAATGGTCATTGAACTAGTGACATCCGAGGTACAGAGTGCATTCATTTTTCTTCAAGGAACTTTCAAGCTTCACTGTAGAATGGACATAAAGGAGTTCTTGATAATATACAAAATAAAAGAGGTGGTCCAATTAAATGTAAAAAGCCCTGACATTATAAGAAAGTAAACAAGTTCAGTAATTTCTGTCCATCTGAGAAGTGTAGATTGTTAATTGCCTTTTTAAAGATAATATCTAAGCATTCATTTGTGAGTACTGCATAAAATCGTGAAACCTCCTAGCCATGACTTGTCCACTACCAGGATTTGAATGGATGCCTTCCAGATTCTGGTCAGACATGCCTACCTGTTTTGGTGGAGGTGATATCGTGGATAAAAAAGAGAGATCCTTACTGTGTTAGTATATTGCAAGTATTCCTGAGTCCAGAAAGAACGGAATGTTTTTAAATTTAATTTTCTTTTATTTCGTTTCATCTGTGAACTGATTTTTCCTTTGTCCCAAACGGGTGTTACTTTTACTCTGGGCACCTCGTTGCTGCATACTGGAGAGCCTTGCAAAGAAATTCTATACTTCAAAAATTGTTGGGATTTATCAGTATTATCTGCACTAACTGAAACAAAATTAAAATGTAGGAATATACTGTATTTTGAGGTTTTTATTTTAAGAAGTTCAGTGAGCACAAAAAGCAGGTTCATTTTTCATTGTTTCATGAAGGAAAAATACTGTGTATTATATTTGAGAGGTACAAACCATGCTTTCAAATTCTGTTGGATAACTGGTTTTGCCTTATAAAAATTAATTGATAAAACAGGTTCTGCCACTTCTTTAAACTAACATTGCATAAAACTTAAAAGAATATTGGTTTTAAAATTCCTCCTATTTCTCAGGGCTGTGGAGTTGGTACTAAAAACCCTGACTCTGACCCCGACTCCATCATAAAAGCTCAATATGTATTAATGATGGTAAACCTACTAAAATGGTACCACAAGAGATTTCACCACCACCACGTGAATCATCAGGCTACTTTTTAGACTTATAACCTACATTTAAATATATGTCTAATTGTTATTGCAGAAATCGGTTGATTTGTAGACAATTTTTATTCTTCAGGTACCGGAGCCAAAGTTACAAAGCATTATTCCCACACCACGTGGCTTAACGCGTCGTTGAATCTCCCTAAGCGTGAGGCCGCCTGTGGCGCACACGGTATAGAAATTGTTCTTATGATTTTATATCGAGGTCGGTACATTTTTACCTACTCCGACGACTCCACCTAAAATTGCTTCCGACTCCACAGCCCTGTATTTTAAAATATTCGTTGTTTACTGATTATTCAGGAACTTAAACATAATTTTTCATGTCCTTTTCATAAAGGCATATAATGAATGCGTAATCAGTAATTACCTTATTTCCTAGATTTTAAAGCCGCGTTCGCACTTGCACCAGAACCTCGTAACGTAACGGCGTCGCGTAACTTAAATGCGTCGGTGTGATCGGTACTCTGTAACCTCGACGCGAAAATCAGAGCGTAACGTGGATGTTGCGCCTGTCGGTTCGCAGATTCCCGCTGCTAGTCGGTATTTCGACGCCACATCAAAGGATGTTACAGGGTGAGGTTACGCGCATGTCTGGACGTGCACAGAACCTAACCTCGTCGCAGGTCGGGTTCTGCCAATTCAGTCCGCTATTCTTTAACTCAGTGAAGTGTGGTGGACAGCAACGAAGATAGTGATTTGCAGTTAATTTGAACTGTATGAACAGAAAACATTGTTGTGGAGTGCGAAACACTCCTAACATTTTAATAAAATTCCACGCAATGATTAGAAAAAGTATAGGAACAGGGAAAGGTAAGTTAAAATAAATATTTTAGTATTGTTATGAAAAAATTGGTTATAATTTTTTTTATTTTCTTTGTATTTTCATCTACAAATAAACTAATAAAAATAATTCCTTTAAACTAAAGATAAAACGGTTATCGCAGTTAGAAATATAATCATGTTCTTACGTATGATATCAAGATATTTCAAATATATTTAAATATCGTCGCAATTACAGGTGCTGACGAAGTATATAATAGCACATGGTTTGCTTTTAAAAGTTTGCAGTTCTTGTGGGATAAGGGCAAACCACTGGAAACTAGAAGCACGATAAGTATGAATTATGTTTACCTTTACTTTTTAGTCGCTTCCATAAGAAAGAAATCAGCAAACATCACATACAAATCAAACTAGAAAAAATATTTGAACTATTTTGCATTTGAAAATAATTTGAACCTCTTCACTCTATATTAAAGACTGTAAACCAAATAAAATAAAAAAACGAAAGAAAGAAATAAGTCGGCAGTTTACGCGTAGTTATTTTGCCAACAAACTTGTCCTTCCTTCATAAAAAAAATCTGCTAATTCTCGTTATATTTCGTTCGCTGCTGTAGAAGATTTTCGCGGAACACATCTGAGTGGAAGTAATTAAGTTATATTTTCGTATTCTTCGTTTCTCCAAGACCCAGAAATTAATTTCCCTTCTTCATAATCCATACTTCCTGGTGGTGAGATAGTATTCAATGATAGCTTGTTCCTTCGCAAGAAATTGTGAAGGTAGGCTGCAGCCATCACAGTGAGTTCAGCTTCTTCTGGCTGTAGTAGTAGTAGTTTTCGAAGTGCTCTGAACACGGATGAAGAAATTTCAATTACATTTTCGACAACTCTGCGAGCTCAATTAAAATCTCTTCTGTGGGAACCTTTGGGATCCATTCCCGGAAATATTTGGACTAAATGTAAATGCTTCGTCCCTGAATTTCTTTTTCCCTTCCTTCAAAGCGCTGAGGTTTTGGAATGCTCAAGGCATTTCATTCTAACTTTTTATTTAAGGCACAATTTAAAAAATTGACAGTGGAACCACGGTTCCGGAGACTTTGACGTAAATACGTCTATACGGAAAGGAAGTTTATATATTGGCTTTATTCTAAATATTTCCTTTATACATGCTTTACAATTGAGATAAGTTTGATTAAAACATTGTTTAATCAACTTGAATTAGTTACGCTTAAGATGGCTCTGTGGTAGATGAATGTAATGTAATGTAACGTTTCCTAGGTAACAACAATGCTAAGTAAACAGATGACGTTTCGTAGGTAACCATTGTTACACTTTTTCGTTACACTTTTTTGCCGAATGACCCTTCCTTATAGACGTTTTTACGTCAAAAAAAATGCCGTCTGAAATTCTGCCCTGGCGTCGACTAATAGAAAGTTATAGTTGGCGTAGTCCATGGCGAAAATAACAATGCTAAAAGTTGATTTGTGATTTTAAAAAACACTACCGCTTTTGAAGACGGCTTGCAGAATGACATATCTTCCATCCATCGCCCCTAACAGAGGGGAAAGTTCCACGTTTTTTTTCAAATTGTTCAGCCAACATTCTTCTGTTGTGGGTATCTGGAATGTAACAAATAATTATATGTATGGCTGTTGTTCCGATAGATATAATAATTAATGCTATAGACGGACTTATTAGTTCAGGTATTAATGCTTTGATTGTATTACAGATTCCGATTGAGGATGAAGAAACAATGGACGAACAAGAAATCAAGGAGAAGAGCAATACACCCTGTAGTAACGTCTCCCTGCCCCCACCAAATTCTACCACATCAAGAAAAATAAAACATCCAGGAGATCGGTTGCTGGATAAAGCTTTTGAAATTTTGGCTTCCTGTGAATCAACTTCGAACAATGACGAATCACAAGATTTCGGAAACCTCGTTGCAAAAAAGTTAAGATGCAACGACTTAACGCGATGCGTCATTCAAAATGCAATTATGGGTATTTTCCTCGACGCTTATACCCTTCTCCTTCCCTGCCAAATTACCGATATGAAATGTACATCCCAACGCAAAATGTAGATGTCCAACGATTTCCACCTTCTGCCGTGCACCCCCAGAACCTAAATATGAATACAGACCCACAAACGTCGCATTCTCCGTTTCCCAAGGGTTCATTTCTTCTACACCACAACGTTCTCCAAATTTTCCTGCTTCTACTGTCAGTACCAGACTTTGCTTCCGAGGAATTAGTCCACATGAATTTTGATAAATAAATTGTAAAAAAATATTGATATTCGCCGATATTTTTATAAATAAACAAATTACTGTATTGTCTAGTTATATAAAACATAAATATTCTTACCTGTGTATTTTCCTTTGTGACTCAATTAGTGTTTCACACACCTCTGGCACTGTGAAGCTGATAAATTGTTTCGAGATTTTGAAAAGATATGGTAAACTAGTGTAGGAATCGCCGGTTGCCGAAAAGCGCATTGTTATACTGCAAACCTTTCCTGAACACTTTCGGCTTTCCTCATGCATGTATTATTTTTCAGCACTTTGGGACCAAACAAATTTATGAGAAAATCAAAATCAGTCGGTGTCATCCTAGTAAAAATTTTGGACTGTCCGCGGACTTCTTGGAATTTCCCATCGGCGAGCAAATTATTACCACTGTACTCCACCCCTCTTGAATGCAAGAGGGTCTGCCACCATCTTCTTTTCCTCCTTTCCTTCGTCGCAGAATGAATGTGAATGCGTCAGGTATTTGTAGTTTGTTGTTATCCATAGTCCTGAAGTCTGTATTTAACCGCTGCAAGACACTACTGATGGAAAATATAGAATTCTAGAATGTTCGCGACGGTACGAGGTTCGGTTGGACTGGAATGTTGTCTGCAACTTCTTACGCCCTAGACCTGTACACGACTTCTGTTGTGGACGCGGCTTGAAAGACACTTCTTTCGTATGTTACAATTTCTGCAATCGGGGTGCTTCTTGCATTTAATGGTGTCTGAAAATCGATATAGCGTCTTTATTCTCAGAAAACCTGTTACAAAATCAAGGGTTCGTCCTGCAATGGGGGCGTCTTAAAAACGAGAAAATATGATAATTCTTGCATAATACAATCCTGGTTCGCGTCTTCAAGTGTTCAGACAGGCATCACACAGCCTGGAGTGTAGGCTATCCCACTCGACTTTCTTTCTCGTAGTCAGTTGTGAGAATTGTGTTTGCTTCTACTATTTACGAAAACCGAAACTCATATTTACGCAGTGTCGATGTTTGTTTATTTATTACTTTTCAATTAAAATGCTTCTTCTACAGCCATTTTCAACGCACGGCCCGTCAATGTGTTTTTTGCGGTCCGCGTATATATTTTCTAAACATTGTGTCACGTTTTATCTTATATCAGATGACAAGTTCCTTTAATGTCATTAGTATTTGGCAGTTACTGTCGCTGTGAGCAACTATAAAGCCTAATGAATAATAACAAATCAACACTTGTAGTGATGCATGCGAATCGTAACAGATCAATGAAGCAATGCAGTGTCAAATGTCTCTCTGATTAATAGTTTTGTGACAGAAAATTAATGCTTAATAGGCCCGTGTGAGCCTGTTTGCTATGTGTGATTTGAAGTTTAATAAAATACTCTAGGCCTTAATAAGTGCCCTCGTTTATTATAACCTTTAGGCTCCTGATTCGATGAGAATGTGGCTCGAAGCAGGATTTGTGGTAGCCCTAGGTCTGTGAAAGGTTGTGAACCTCTCCTATAAACTATGGCATTAGGAAATAAATAGATGAATGGATTAACGTAATTTTATAACCAAAATCAAAAGCAAAATGACTAACGATTTCGTTTTAATTTCACTCATTTATAGAGTACGTGTCGTATAAAATACCTATATTGTGCCCAGGAATTCCAATATCGGATATGTAATGACATAACTGATTTGCGCCTTTGGTTCCATCGCTCCTAGAATTTTTACAGCAATGTAATTTCAAGACACACGAGCAGGACAAAGCAACTGAGAAATTGTTGTGTGTGCTATTGCGGACATATGACAACACTGTTCTGGTCATCTTTAGTTGGAAGACCCCTCTGCTTAAGAAATTCCCCGCTTTGTACCTGCATCTTTCCCCTTCATAGTTTCAAAGGCCGCAGGCAAGGCAAGAAAAATGGCGGGAACGTAAGCAGCCGACCCTAAATAATTACACTCCATACCAACCAACCTATACCATCTTCAAGAGATCAGGTGCTATGGAAACAAAGGATGAAGCATGATCAGATACGCAGGGAACTACATTGGAAGTTACGAAATGCTTTTGGTTGTTTCCAAAAAATTTTGTTGTTTTAATATTTATTTCATATAGGTTCCACAGTATCAGATACATTCCTTGCAACATTTATTTCTGAAATACAACGGTGTATTCCTAAGTAGACGACATTGGCCTATAAGTGTAGCGTGTAAAATATGTCAAACTGTTAATATTTTTAATCGGCTAACCATTTAATATACGAGGGTCGCTCATTAAGTAATGCCCCACATTTTTTTCCTCAGAATATATTTATTCAAGATGGCTGAAATTTAGTGACAATATAAATCAATGTTTCCTTTACACATACTATTTTTCTACATAGTCCCCATGAACTTGTACGGTTTTACGCCAGCGTGGAACAAGTGC
>NW_019060039.1:93712-128804 GCF_000696155.1 Zootermopsis nevadensis
GCTGTGTCTAGGCACAGCCGCCGAATAATCCTGTAATTTGAGTCATGGTCTTAAGTCTGCAAATAGCTGATGTACCGCCCCGTTGAAATCTCGTGTCTTTACCAGCGTCTGTCTGATGCAGAATATCTGATCAGCAGCTTATCTGTTAACGTTATATCTGCGCTATTTATTCCCAATACTCTCGTTCACGTGTGGTATTGACCCTGAGAGAAAGATGTTGGATAAACCAAAACGGAGGGAATATCTTGGACAAACTCGAAGAACAAACATATTAGAGATATGTGCTGAGGCATAAATTAATTTAATCATAGTTACCAGTTGAGAAGCAACTTCGATAAAGCCGAGAATGGTGGTTTGCTTCGTTTCTGTTCTGTGACAGTGTGATTAGCATTGATACGCATCTGCAGTTCAGTTTGGTGCTGAAAAATTGTGGTAATTTCCCATGGAATAATTAGCGGAACACTTTCATTTCATTCCTTAAGCCATAGAGCAGTGGTGTTCAACCTGGGGTACGCGAAGACATCTTAGGGAGTACGTGAAATTTTAAAAAAAAATGTTATTTTATGATAAACACTGAAAATTCAGTAATGTAATTTATTTTAGATGTAGACTATATACTATGTATAACTTGAATTATACACCAACAACTTTGGGGGTACAAAGTTGAAGAGAAATTATATCTGGGGGCACGCGAACAAAAAAAGGTTGAATACCACTGCCATAGAGGACTGAAGTATATATTTGTGAGATTTTAAACAACACGGAGATGACACCTTTGACATCGTAATGAAAAACGACTGAGGCATGAAACAACCAAATGAACCAAAGTGTAGTTTGAAGCACGCAGTTCCGGTACCGGCAGCTGCAGCAGCACTATTGCCTGTTGTTTTGGATGGCTGTGTTTCTGGTGCATGTGAACCTTCGATTACCCATGACTAGATCCACACTCATCCACAGCAAGCGGCCTGTCTCATCACGCTGCTTCTGTGTTATCTGTCGTCTGCAGTGTTTCCTTACTGGCCAGTGCTGTACCACGTTCTGGCTGAAGTCATGTCTCTGTCTGAGCCAGTTACTAAATGAATGTTAATTAAATTTTAAGTTGTAACTTTGCAGTATTGTAAACAGAACTTGTCCTTGATGTATTTCATCCAGTGAGAGATGTGTATTATTGATCCTTACGGTTTGAAATTAATAAGGGATAAGTAATTTCGATTTAATGCTGTTCCATCCAGATAAACGCAGCATTTAAAGATGGAGTATGAAGTGATGTGCCTTAATTAAGACTGCAGTTTAGAAAACTCAATTCTTCTTATCCTTGCTGTACTATAAACTACGGTGCGTTGTGTTCAGGACAGCTACAACATGTGTTGGCATTGACATGATGTCATTTGGGTTCCATTTTGTTCAATTTGCCCGATATCACTTCAGTTAAAATAATCATTGTGAAATAGTTTTATTTTTAGTTAGTATGTACTTTGGTGGCATACACATTAGGTGTTCTGATACTTTCCAGACATGACGTTCGCTTTCCTTATCGACTCGCAGGCTGCAAGGTTGTGGGGCACAATTTAACTTAGTGGTAATTTATTAAAGATGCCACTAACTTCAGTCAGCTATTGCAGACAGGTTCACATATTTACCCAATTATTTTCCTTGACACAGTAAGTCGTTACTGAGACAGCTGCCTGCTTTTGCCTTACAAATATCGCAAAAAGAAAGTTCAGTTTGTGTTAACTGCGATTTACATGCAAGTTAGAAATGTTCATCAGTAAGACTGACTTTATTATTTTTTGGTGTGTTTTTTAAAAGCTGTACAGTTACCCATGAGATGTCCGCCAAGTACTGACGACATGAACAACACGTGTCTTCGAGTCCAAAAAATATTTTTCATCGTACAAAATAACTCGGCATTTCATAAATTATGCGGGCCGCATCGTTGGGTCGCGAGTTGTTAACCCCGGATATCCAGTGGGTAAAAAGTATTCATACACTGTTCTTGTTATTCCTTTTAATGATCTGCTAGAAAATTTGTTTTATATATAATTAATAATAATAAATTTATAGTAAAAGAGTCCAGAAATGTTGATCTTTCAGTAAACATAAAAATATCTTCATTTAAATGTAAAAAGTATTCATACATTAGATTATGTTTACAAACTCTAGGCTTTCTTGTCTGAATGCTGGTCAGTACTATTTCCTAAGCGTATCAATCATTTGCCTTTATTCGCTTGCTTATAAATGAAAATAAGTCCATTGAAGCATATTGGCTATTAATATGAGTCGCTAAACTAAAGATTGTTTGCATAGATAAGATAGTTTCGTTATTTAAACAGGGTTTAAATTACCATAAAATTGGAACTCTGCTTAACACATCATTTGCCACCGTTCAGTGCGTAATTAGAAAGGTAAGACAACAAATTCCATTGAAAATAATTAGTTACCGGGCCGACCAAGAATTTTGTCTACAAGAGGTTCTCGGAATCTTCTTCAACAAGTGTCTGAAAATCCGAAAACAAGTGCTGGAAAACAGGCAGAAGACCCTCGCTACAGCAACTAGTAAACACGTCAGCCTTCAGACCACTCGAAATCGCCTCCATGAGAGCGGATACTAAGGAAGATCCCTTTGACAATGAACGAAACAGGAGGACACGGGTGGGATTCACACGCGCGTATCGACTTCTGGAAAACAGTTTTATTCTCTGATGTAAGCTCTGATGGTATTCAGTACGTTTGGCGATATACCAGTAGTGAAACATGGAAGAGGTCACACAATGGTTTGAGGCGGTAAGACCTACGCAGGTGTGGAAGAACTTGCAATTGTTGAAGGGATTCTGACAGCTAAGAGATGTGTGAACTCGAGAAGAATGAGATGGGCGGGGAGTGTGGCGTGCATGGATGGGATAAGAGGTGTGCACCGGATATTGGTGGTGAAGCCTGAAGGGAGAAGACCGCTGGGGAGATCTAGACGTAGATGAGAGTATAATATCAACGGGATCTGTGGGAGATAGAAGTTGAAGGCGATTGGATTTTGCTGGCCCAGGACAGGGGTTATGTGTTAGGGACACGTGAACATATTGCGGAGAAATGTAAAGAAGAGTGTTCACAAATTAGGGACACGAAATTTGTATTTGTTTCAACAATATTATGTCCCTAAACACACAGCCAGTGTAAAAAGAGAATGGCTCGTGGTTTACTGGAAACGCCTCCAGAATCTCCAGATATTAATCCGATAGAAAATCTCTGGTCAGTTTTGGAAACAAAATTTAGGAAATGCAAATGCTCATTGAAAATTTGATGAAGGAATGGTATAAAATAGGCCAAGAAGTGACTGCCGAGTTTGTTAGTTTGATTCCAAGAAGACATCAGGCAATAACTGATGCTAAAGGCCTTCATAGCAAGTACTAAATCTGTTTATGTTCAAGAATATTTAATAATTTTGTTGTAATGTCTACGTGTACGAATACTTTTTTGGCTTAAATATACTGTTTTTTTATTTTATTTATGACATGTTAAGTTATGTTTGTGACGTTATATTTATATTTTCATAAATGAATTGTTACTATAAATTTGCTCGATGTAATGAAAGGAATAATTGTGTATGAATACTTTTTTACCCACTGTACATGGTTTGGATTTTCATTGTAGTTTCCTGTATTTTTGTTATTAATAAATAATTATTTTTTATTTTATGAGTAAGTTCATTTGGATGGCGTAATTATATTTATTAAATTAGACTGCCTGTTACAAACTGCACATATTTTAAAAATATTGTTATATTAATTGCGAAGTAATTATCTGAACTCTTTTCGTCTGCATCGTTTCTAGATATATTCACCCTTCTTCCTGCTCGATTCCAAGAAAATAGGAATTATGTAACATGAAATGTAATTCTCGACTGAGAGACAGGTGCTAAGAACTGCTGTTTCATAGGCTTAAAATTAAATAACTAATGGGTATGTGTTGTTCAGTTCGCTTGGCTGTCCGCCATCTACCATCAGACTTATGTAAATCGTGTTTTTTTTAGTGTATCTTCAAAAGGTTTGTTCCAGAATTTGCTGAAAAACTTTTATTACAGTAAACCCTCCTTCAACGTGGGCTTGTCAAACTGAATTCCATTTTACACGGACAGCAAAACATGCCGAAGAAGCATACGAATAGTTTTCTTGCGAATCAAGATTACATAAAGATTGTGCTCACAAGGAAACAGAGGGCAGAATAAATTCCGGGAATTCTCACTGCAATGGAATCTTTTGTCTTTCCGCCTAATGTCTTTGCTGGGTGTATTTCTTTTCAGCGACATTGCCAGGTTTCTGGAATGTTGCTGCTTCACTCAGTTCGAAAACAGGAGTCGGTGTGTATAATTTTTAATCATATATTCGGTATGTGCTCTGAGTCTCTGCTACCCACAACACGATTTCGAATTGCGAAGACCGTGGATGTTCAAAACGCCATGGGTGACGTAGCGTGGTAAGGGAGTGGTATCGTGTGGCTTGCATCTTCTCGCTGTATCACGCCAAGAAAGTCTTCCCATGAATTTATAAGGACGCGAAACCTGAAGTTGAATGACATAAGCCGACATCTTGCCTAGTCCCCAAGAAGTCTACGTGACTGAATTTTCAAAATAAGGGAATTGAAAGACCTTGCGCATTTGTAGTTTCGAGAGCTGTTTTAACTACTAGATTTTGTGATACGTACTTTTTATACATGTGAGATTTAACCACAAGGAGTGGGTGCTGTTTACCGTGCGATATGTTGCTGATTGCGTACTTGCTTTAAAAACCTGACTACGTGTTTGCATAGCTAATTACTTCCAAGAAGTAAGATTTGCGAACATGTGGCTGGCTGTCTTCTAGGTTGTAACGCCGTGTAGTCTGTTAGTTTCCCGACGTTTCAGAGGTGCGTACTGCCTCCATCATCGCCCTGATGATGGCACCTCTGAAATGTGACTAAAACCAGACTGAAAAAAAAAACACTTTTCGATCGACACAATTCGACTAGTGAAATGACTGACCGTGCTTAGTGAACTGGGTTCAGTTCGAGTCTGCGACAGACAATTTCTGCATGCCACTTTTTCCATTACGTAGCAGAAGCTGTGTGACGTACGAGTAAGTCTATTGGTTCTAGTGCAGGGGTCGGCAAACTAAGGCCCCGCGGGCCAAATCCGGCCCGCCGCCTCTTTTTGTACGGCCCGCGAGCTAAGAACGGGTTTTACATATTCAAATTCTTTGAAATTTCAAAGTACGCGCTATAACGAAACGGCCGAGTTGAGAGAAAGAATTCTATAAATGTCTTCCAAGCGATTAATACGGTCAATCAAGATCATATGCTCGGGGATTTTTATCTGTATTTGGCAGCACCTACCTGTGTGAAAAGACATTTTCAAAGATGAAATATGTAAAATCTCAATACAGGTCAGCATTTACAGTCAATTTTGATGATAGGGAGTACTGAATTTAAACCTCAGTGTGGTGAAATGTTATCTCATAAACAGGAAATTATATTCTTCTCAATAGTAGAGCTGTATTTCAAACAATTCATGTCTACTTAACATTATTACGTTACATTTTGTTCAATAAATTTGTTAAAACTTGTTTTTTCTTGTTACATAAGTAGGCTTACCTATTCAAATATCCTCGAGTTTGCCTCTTGGCCCGCAGAGCCTAAAATATCTACTATTTGGTCCTTTAGAAAAATGTTTGCCGACCCCTGATCGAGATCGTGTACACGTTTATTGATGAAGTTGAACGCAATTGACGCTTTCAGGCTCCTGGCAGGAACTGCAATCGGTAAGTTTTTATGTTCCTATGGAGCGATGCTTGCCTCGTACTAGAAAAACCTTACAGTTCTTGGTGGTATTATGCAGTTCAAGCTGGAAAGTGACGGGTGAACGCACTGTTTCTTGCAGGTGACGTGGCCGGAGAGTGAACAACCCAGAGGACAGCCATCATAATATGAAATATCATTTGTTAAAATCTGTCCCAAAGGAACACGATGGGAGGTTGCGGACTCTGACGATTGCTATCTTCTGGGTTGTTGCGCCTTGTAGTCTGAAGTTCTACCAGACTACACGGCGCAACAGCTCAGAAGACAGAAATCGTCAGACTCACTCCCGTGGAAACCTGAAATCCTTTGTTTAACTGGTTCAGGAAGAGGTCCAGTGATGTTGGCGTGTGAACATTGTAATGAACCTTGAACTTCCATGAAATTGTTATCGATCAGCTGAGAAATTGCATCTTTGGCCATCACTTGGTTGCTCAGGGGCAAGTGGGAAGGAACGTGAGACAGTCGGTTAGTGTGCGACGGGTGATAGCAGGTAGGAGCAGTGGCTGGCGCCAGAGACCTTGCATTTTTGTACACTGATCCCACAGTTCAGCATTCAGAGTCATGCAGTGTCTGATGCAGCGTAGACGTTGTAGCTGTAAAACCGATGATTCTTAAACTGTCTTCCTGGGGGAGTTTGTGCCTGCATTGAAATGAATGAACACTTCAGCCTGGTTTAGAGGAATCCAGGAGTCGGGATAACACTGTGTGACTAGTTGAATTTTTTTATTTTTTGACCATCATTTTCACACACTGCTTACTTGAGCAACATGTTTCGAACCAATGTGGACATCATCAGGTTCAGTCCCCTACTTCTGTCACTGCACTAAGGATTTCCTCCCTGATGTCCAGAAATGGCTATGTTAAAACTTGTCTAATTTTATTTACTTCCTAGGAGATAACGCGACTGGGACGTGAGGCTTGCAGAGGTTAAGAATGCTTGGAGCTGTACGTCGCTCCCCCCTACGTCTGCATGGCGTGATGCTTAGTCGAGCACCAGAACAGGTTTTCGTTAACAGGTGTACAGTCGCTAGAAGAACATTGGACACAGTACATAATTTATGTTTATGTGATAAAACACAAGTAAATATTCTTATATACTATGCACTACAGGATGACAATTTCACATTCTCTTTCATTTTCCCAGTAGCGTTTTTTGGTATTCTTTCTGCGCGTAATTTTTGGCGGACGGCCATACTTATTTCCCATTTGTTAGAGGAACGTTCTGAACTGCATAATCGCTCAGCTAATTAAGAAACTGCCAGCCTTCTTTTAGAATCTGATGATTCATTATCGTGTTAGCAAAATCCAGTACTGGAAGGGAAACTTCGATTATTCAGTAAGGCCAGTTTTCTGTCCATTTTAAAGAGTGATGTATTGGTAACCAGTCTGTAATTTTGGGAGCTGAGAAATGTTCCGATAAAGCCGGGTTCCCGTTCAATACATGTTCCCTCCTTTTAAGATGTTGACTGGTGCGTCCCATGCCAAAGAAAGGGCTGGCCGGGCCCCACTAAAATTTGGCGCCTTCATGTGTAAAAAAGTTTATTTATACGTTTATAATTTCTTCCCAAGAGCATGAAAAGCGGAGAAGTTGCTGTTTTATTCCGAAGTTCATGGAGGGCTTTCAGCTTTAGCAACTGAAGTTCCTGTATGTGCCACGAGGCATGCGATGTGCCTGTGCGAATCTGCTGCGAGGGGAATCTGTGGTGTGGTGGGGATGCAACTTGGAGCAGAAAAAGCCTTCCCCCACAGATTTTCAATGCCAGACAGTAAAGTGACCAGCTTCCCCTCGCTGCGAATCGTTTGGCCAACTTGAGTCGTCCAACTGCGTGACTCCACTGTCTGCCCGAAGAACGGATTGTAATTTGCGAGTGCATGCCATGACTTGGCGTCTTTCTGTGTTGTGCTGGTCTGTTCTGTGTACAGGTAGAGGAGGCCTTGCTACGGGCCGATCCCTCGTCCAAGAACCCCTAACAAATGTCTAAATAGTTTAAGTAACCTCCAGAAGAGGCAGCCAAGACCAACACTGGGTTGTACAGCCACAGATGATGATGATGATGATGCGATGACATGGCACTGATTTAATGACGTTCAGTGGATGGCGCGTTCCGTCCTGTATTTCTATTCTCCTGCCAGAGTGCACGGGGAAGACAAATATTAACATTTTAGGATCCAGGTTCTTATTATTTTGCGGGATTAAATGCGTCGGTGGATTACGTGTGTGAATGAATGTATTCATGCTTGTATGTGTATTTGAGTGACGTCTGAAATGATAATATACAGCCCGCGGTAGTAAATGCAAGTGACGAATGCTGGCTAGGAAGCCACGTGCTGCATTATTACCTGTCTGAAAAACGTCGTGCTCTCTCTGATTTGATGTAAACTTACAGGAGATATTTTATAACACGAGTGCTATTGTAAAATAATAACGACAATTTAAATGAATAAAGTCGCTACGAACAGTAACAGACGCGTGAAAGATTTCTTTGTACCACAGACCAACGTTTTCCGCTCAAGGAATAGTAGTGTTCGTGTGCGCATGTCATTTGCCTCTTGGCCGTCACAGGTATTTACGAAATTCTCGTGGACTTCAAGGACACGTTCGGATATGAGTACTTTGTTGGGAAGAATTCGGTGAAATATGATGTTCGAGAATTTTATAAAATTTGTTGACTCGTTTATATTTTGGTTTAAGATTGGACACCAGCGGCGACAACATTCATCGACCTCTTGGCGTTATTCGTAGTTTCATTGCTGGGGGACTAGCCACTGGCCACGTATCTTATTGAAAAACATGCAAGACAAATACAATTTTAATAGTCTTATAAACGCACGGTCCCAACATCTACTTCGGATTAAAATGCGACTAAAACTCATTTATCTGTGAAGATCAAACAAAGAGAACCATAGATACTTAACATTTCTTAATTACAATATTCTCCACTAGTACGAGACTAATTTCTAAAGGTTCACGTTGTTACCTGAACATCGTGACAGGCCGCGTGGAGTCAAGGCTGATATTTGTATTTATGTATGGTTTATTTAACGACGTTTTCAGTTGTTTGGAATCGTAATACAAATAGTGAATTGGTGTAATGGATTGTGAAACGAAGCCACGAATACGAGGTAGGAATGCCAACCACTCGACAGCGACAAGGACGAATTATTAAATGTTTGTAAACCTAGGTAGCCCACTATACATTATCAGAATCTGTCGGTTTACTATATTTTTCAAAAAGGCATTGAAAGGATAAAATATCAAAACCTAAACTTGCTGCCCTCAAGATTTACGAGCGAGGGTAACGCACTCGAAATATAACAAAGGAAATCGAAGAGAACTTTGTACCTCAAACACACGTTCTAAAACAAGCCAACTCAGAACAGCTGTGCATTAACACTTTATCGTTTCGCGCTGCGAACAGCTGAAAAACCATCCTGCGCACTCTTAGCCCCCTATTCCTACATGTCAAACTGCATACCTAGAATCAGCAAGTCATGCACTTACGGGTCCGCCCTGGGATTTTCCCATTTTAATGCACGCGGATCCGTCTCCTTGATGGTCTTCTGATGCAAGGTGAGTGTGCTAAGCATTGACGTCCGTTGTGGTTGTGGTACAGCAAGTTCTCATTATTTACTCTGATGAAAAGCACACATTTCTATATAGCTACTCTGGCGAAGTTGCAAAATGTCATTCTTAACCTCTTTTAAGATGCAATCAATCGCCGGTTCCAGAATAAGCTTGTACGAGTCAGAAGTTCAGGGAATGATGATCAGTTTGTAGAAACTCATTATAACCAGGTTGTTGAATTAAAATTATACAAATAAACTTGTAAATTTAGAAACGAACTTGAGGTGAAGGTGAAGTACTGGTTTTGGTAAATTGTAGTTTGGTATGAAAAACTTGTAGTCCTTGCGGTTGTAATTTTTTTACGTTAGAGAGCCATGCTTATGGAATTATGAGTCCGCCATTTTATATTATCGGTGTATTATTAATAGAGAACACGTGAGGGTACTATTTACGGAGCAGCACGTTTAACCTTTTAAACCTAAGTTCGTGTAAAAATATTTATTAATCCTGTCCGTACTGCATAGAAAACACTACTCTTCACCAAAAACAGATCAACTCGTAAATGCTGTGTAAGTTAAGAATCACTGTTTACACTGAGAATCATACTAAACCCTTAAATACAAAATTAATTGCTGGTCGTTGAAGCAGGCGGGACATAGTTTCCTTTGGGTTTTGTTGTGACCAGATCAACTAATATTTTGAAGACCCCGTTTTGCCTTCGGTGGCTGTCTGTAGAATGACAGGCCGAGTGGGCCACTACTGTGGTCTTATCTCGGTACGGACACTGGTACTCAAACAGTCGAAACGCGCGATGAACTGTCGAATCGTAACGGCAGTTTTGCTGAAACAAGAACAGAACAAAATAGGCTCTTGTCTCATATGTTTCAGTTCAGCAAGACGGTTAGTTTAACCTTAAGACAATGGGTATGAGGATGATATTTCGAAACGTGAATTTCTTAAATTGCTAAGATCGGTGTGTTGGAAGGCAAACAAAAAGAAATCGGTGGGCGTCGTGGTTGTGCAAGAAATGGTAGAAATTCTGAGATGTATGTGTGTGTGTGTGTGTGTGTGCGAAGCTCAGACAATGGGTGACTATATATACTGGCTGAACGACCTTGGTTCGATTCACGGCAAGGATATTGGCCGAGGTGAGTGTTGAGTTTCTTTGGACTCAACTTTATATGCAAACTTTGAAGAGCATTCCCAGCCCCCAAAATTACGTAAAGCACCATCATCTCTTCCAGATCGTAAATCATGCTGGTCATGTCATCCCTTCTCTTCCCAAAGTTGTCAGAAAACATAATTTGTTGTGAGGGTGAAGAATGTTAAGCCAAAAATTTCTAACGATATTTATAGAGATCTGTGTAGAAAAACAGCATTTAACATTTTTTATTAATTTGCTTATTTCTTTCTGATGTGACAGCAGGTTGTTATGAACACAGAATTTTGTCAAGTGCAGGACATCTGCAGTAATCTTGAAATACTGTGACTCGAAGAATTGTCTGTCTCACCGGCGGTGGTTACAAAAGAATCTCCTTTGGAATTCGGTGACGTCAACACAATTGTTATCCCCAGGCCTCTGCATGTTATGTTCACCTTTTTGCCAGACGATTTAAGACAAGGTTCCAGAGGCTGTGCATTTAGTGACTTAAGGAAGGGTGTTAGAGTGGCTTTCTGTATTCTTCCAAACCAGAACACTGCAGCGATTTTGTACGGCAAATTTACCATCCCCTGGAGGAAGGTTGACATTTTCCCCTGGGATAATTTAATAATCCACATTTGCGTACGTAACATCTGAGCTGTCATCCATTTTTCAGGCCATACGAAGGTTCTGATGTGTTTGGCCACGTGAACCAGTGCCAGGAGATGATGGTCGAGCAGGTAAGAATTCTTGTCTGATGTTACTTTTCAGTCGTTTTGTACCAGGAATTTATTGCACTTTGTAATTGACCCGAAATGACATCGTCTGCGAGGTGCTGAACAGTCGCGGTACGAATGGAGATTTTCAACTCTTTCGGGTCGTATGTGAACGGTTTAACCGAAGGTAAGGCCGTCTACAACGAGGTACGTATGTTTCTCATTTTTATTCAACATGGCTCCCACGAATTTTATAGCGAAGTCATTTTCACGATATTGATACCGGGGAAACTGGTTGTGAAATTTGATTGAAGTGTTCAAATTTTGACAGAAATGTGATTTTTTTTCGTGTTTTGAACGACAGAGCACATCTCTTTGAATGTTGCCCGAGATATTAAAATTCTCGGAAGGATTTCAATGCGTATGTCAAAGGCTTGCCACTTTAAACTCCATTTCCTGCGAGTTGATTTGAACATAGGGGAAAAGATTTGCTACAATTTTTTATTCTTTGTCATTATAAAGAATGGACCGAAATGACGCAATCTGAATAAAAAATTAATAAATTTTATTTTAAATATATGAAGAGAGAACAAAAAATGTTATTAAAATTGACATTGCTGTCACATTCGGGTGATTTTGTGTTTAAATATTTCTGTTTGATTTGAAGCCTCCCAAATTTCATCCGTGAGGATCGATTTACCTTTTCTTTCGGCGTCAAAATCTGAAGAAGTATATGTGTAATGAAGATTTCTGTCTTCTGGGTTATTGCGCTGTGTAGTCTGGTCGATGTTAACCAACGTTTCAGAGGTCATACTGACTCCGTCATCAGGGCGATGACGGAGGCAGTATGACCTCTGAAACGTTGGTTAACATCGACCAGACTACACAGCGCAATAACCCAGAAGACAGAAATCTTCATATTCACCGCTGTGAGAACCTCAAGTCTTATATATGTGTAATCTTCACGACATTCGTATAGCGAAAATGAAAATAAAGTTCAAATTTTATTTGGTTCATGGAGAGCATTTTGTAACTTATCTCTTGGTTCGGATGGCTGCTTAATCTCCATTTAAAAGTCGGGGTTAACAAAAAGAAACAGGGAATTTTTAAAAACTTATAACACAATATTTCGTGTTTGGGGAATAAAAAGAGGAAGAAACAGGGACCGATCTGGAAAGACTCGAGGGGTGACGTAGAACAAGACGGCTGTATTCATAAGGACTGGTGACGAACATTCGCGGGGTTGGGAACATCCATTAAAAGAACCAAAAATCTGTAACCGACTTGCGATAATGCTCAAATTTGCTTTCATTTTAGAGGGTTTTATTGCTCGGAATGAACCCTGAGGACTCAGCTGGAGGTCGGCCGGTCAGTTCAATTGTGGAAAACGTGACCGATGAAAACTGCATGCATCCTGTTGACGTTTTGTCATCGAACAGATGAGTAGATCTCGCTGGCTGTCCTTTACGGCCTATGGTGCTGTGACAAGAAAGACAACTTTCTCATCGCCATGTTCCCAAACCAAAGAAACAGCAACTGAAAATGTTTCTCTTTCAAAGTCTAAAAAATCTCAAAAATAGCAAGACAGCGATCCTTATATGAGACAGTTTTATTTATTGTTTCAAAAACAGCCATGTCCTTGGCCATCTCAAAGATAACGACGGAGGTTTGTTGTTTCCAGAATCTGACAACTCGGAAGTTACAAGTTTGCAGATCAGAGCATATGTTATTTGGGAAGGTTAGATAACGTTTATTGTGAGCACAGTAGCAAAGATTATGATCCATTTATCTTTAATATCAGTTCTCGTTGTTAATGTTGATAGGACTGACGATGAGCCAGCTAGGTCCGAATCATATTTTGGCTTCACATCTATCGTTCACACTAATTTATTCACAGTCTTGTAACCGCTCATCCGACATTAGTTTAGTTTGTTAATTAATTCTGTGTATTGTATTAACAATACTTAAGATTTTAGCACCACGTGCCTGGAACGGAGGTGGACTTCAACCCTAAGTGCTAGAAGTAGCCTTTACGCTACGTGAGCAGAAAAGCATGTTTGGGATCTGCTTAATATTCGATCTCGATTCTAATTGCCGTGCTCTGGCTAGATTCTGTTTACTAGTCAGAGAGTTGCATTTAGGAGCAAATATGGGAGATCGCGTTGTGCGGTCTGTGAGAGGTTTCTCTCTTTCATGAGAGACGGGTGGTTCTTCGCAACGAGCCCGGGACCCTTGCGCCAGGGGAAATGTGGTATCATTCTTGGTTGGAGTCTCGATAGCGAAGGTGCCAGAGGCACGCAGGTGACTGATTGCTAGACTGAGACATCTTATAAACTTATAATTCTTTTACTTCTGTAACTTCATTATTACTGAGTGTTAATAAATAGTGGTGACTTCCTAAAACTTCAGTCCGAATTATTATTGGATGATGCGAACCAGGCCGTTAACACGACCCGAGATAAGAGTCCACCCATCGACGAGCTAGGACCCAATGTCATACACCTTGAGATACCCACATAGCCCTCGGGAAGAGAGACATCCGAACACCCACCCGGAGACGACAGCTGACCGGAGTTACGATCAGCGGACGATTACAGTCTGTCTCTCTATCAAGATGTAGTAATTATAAAGTGACACAGAAAAGCGACGCTGGCAGCCATCTTGAGCTTTCAGTTAACAGGTTAGTCATTTCGCGCAGTAATGATGAACTGTGCAAAATATGTTTCGCAAAGTAATATCTGTTCAAGAGAACGAATTTCCAACTTCGTTTCAATACGAAGAACAATGAGGAGCGATCAAGTTAAGAATAGTTGCGTAGTTTTCAAGTGGCGTCTTAGAATAGATGTAAGACCCACCGTAAAATACTTCACAGGCTGTCTCGATATTCATATTAACCCCATTTGTCACAGTTTCGTAAATATGTATATTTTTGTGAATAAATATTAGTTTTTAATAGTCGCAATATGCATTACCGATTCGGCGTTAACACCGAACACTGGGTCGCGTCCCAGTATAAGTGCAGACCCGTGTGATGAAGCTATTAACTTCGCCGCATTGCTTCTCACTTTCTCCCGAGAATTCTTTTTCGTTAATTTGGAAATACCTTCTTCCAAATTATGGTACGTTGCCACACGCCCTACGTTTACTGACGGTTGTGTTTAAATTGAAATAAATTTCCCGAATGTCTTTTTAGGCGATGTTAAGCGACTGCTCAGATTATGCATTAATCAATTCTACAGCTAAATTGTGCGGAGCTACTTCGTGTTTTTCAGAGAGACGAAGCTCGCGCACACACAATTACAACGCCACTACACTTATAAATGTGCTCTCCTTTTATTTAATTTTTACACGAAAAAGACGTTGCACAAATTCGATTTCCCTCTGAGAAACTGTTTCTCTACACATTTGTAATATATTTTTTGTGTACTCTGAAAATGTTTTTCTGCACACATTTTAAAAACTATTGTCTTTTTATCTTTCCAGGTTCTTGAAGAAAGGCATTGACATGTTTCTGAAATTAATAAAACTATATAAACTTTGTTGAGATGTGACATGATTGATTTATTTGCATCCACTCCTTTTGAAACTAGCTGATGGATTACTGGTATCACATAATTCCCGTCATGTCCTCTTCAAATATGATTGCATGGCGTTTGGACAGAAACACCAACAAAGAACTACCATCCCAGGGGTGTTTGAAAGCAGCGAAATTTGTGATTCCGAACCGCAGCAAAGTGGCAGATACGAATGCTTGGTGTCATGTCCCAAAGAAGTTACGTGTGAATGGTGTGTGAGCTACATTGAATCTGGTTTCATGAGACATCTGAAAGCATGTAGGAAAATACAGTGATTTACTAATTTTTTATGTGCCGTGGTCCAGTACAGCATCAACAGCTCGGAATTATCTTATCTCCACTGATTGTATTCCGTTTGTTTCTTGCTTCAAAGTGAAAAGCTATACCTCCATTTTGCAAAGATGGCAGTGCTGCGACTTCAAATGTTTCTTATTATTTTTCTTCACGGTTCTTATCAGTGAATTGCATTTTCTGTCATGGCCTGCTTGAAATTCGCTATGATCGCCCCTCATAGATTTGATGATAAAGCACTGGGAGAATTGATGAAATTGGGTATATACGTTCCATTAATGAATCACTTCTGGGCGAAGAAATAATGACGTTTACTATGATCAACTGCGCCAGAATCCCGCTCGAAATGACAGAAAAGCTTCCAAAGCGTCTCAAATGATTTTAAAGAGGGTTTATGCGAATCAGATTTCTCCCGACTTTGAAGATGTCAAGGTCCGTCTTCTGGGTGGTATCTCCGCGTGAACTTGAAGGTGGATGCCATTGTTTCAGAAAAACCTTCTCTGTCGTCGACACTGTTTCTCCGCAAGGTTGGTGTATATACCTACAAATCCATACGGCGTCACTAACCAAAAGAACAATATTTACAAGCGAATATATAAGAGTTTGATTGGCTGGCAGTTTTTAGCCTCTGGGTTCCAGAACTTCCCTCATGATAGAATAAAAATCTAATGTTACAGAAAGCCAAATATTTTTCGGTGCAACAAATTCCTTTCTGATAATGGGATTCCTGTACACAAGCAGTAATTGAAAATCAATTGTGTTGTCCCGTAACTGGTGATTACAAAGTGGGCTCTTTGTTAAAAGAGATGGAGGATTTGTTTCACACGTACAATTACCAGTTTCCTGGATTCATGTGTGCCGCCTCACATATAAGTCCTGATTGTTATCAATTATTATAGTACGACACCTCGGCCGTCGATGGGACACCGAGAAAAGCAGACCACCACAGCTCCGCTGTGATCCTGATACTTTAGGAGCTTGCCCAACAGCAGCCATCAAATCCTGCAATTACGGCCGGCACGAATGGCGGTCCGCGGGTTAAAACCCGTATTAATGCATCGGCAGTTTACAATTAGAAAACCAAATATTTTAGCACTACTGAAGCTTTCAAGGCGACGAAGTATGGTGAATTTTTCTTGGGACAATGGTGACAATGTTTCCTGTATTGTTAAAATGTTTCGCGGGTCGTAGGTTGATACCCGGGGCTCAAAAAAACTCGAAGACTGTGGGACCTGACATACAGACATGTAAAATATAATTACAGTTTAATTGCATTCACCTTTACTAACTATAGATTATACTGTATCTTAACGTTGTCTTTGTGTATTTAAATTAGTATTTTTAATGAAGTTAATTCAGACATCTGCTGAGGTCCCTGGGCGTGCGTGACTTCGCCTGTCTGCGAAATGATGTTATCGTGACAACGCTTGGCAACGTGGTTTATCGGACGCTGCGTCGTCTTGCACGCGCCGAGTGGACCATGGTGACGTCACCTAAATTGTTGACGTTTCTCATAATGTATGGCGAGTCCTGAGAATATTTCTTCGCAGCCTTGTGGACACTGGACCGAACGTTGCTATATTGCTGCGTGTTCTTTAGGTTTCTGGTTGGGATCTCGGCTCAGAGCCAGACAACCCGACGGACACTTTTTGTCTCTTTTCGTAGTTCTGCAGGAAAATGCTGATCCAGTACCACAAAGCAGACCGCAACCGATTCCTTCCTATTCATTATTCAGTATCCCACTCTCCAGTGAATCTGGATTCCTCAGTGCAATAACTGGTTACTGGCACGACGAACAGAGTTCGACCCTAGGCAGGGCAAGAGATTCTTTGCCACAGTCTGTTCAAGTTATCCATTGGCTGCCGGGGGCTCTGTCTTCGAGGATAAAGCAACCGGATCGTAAAGTGCACCAGTCACCGATGTAGTGCAGTGCCCCACCTCTAAATCCTCATCGCCCGGTGCTTGAGAAAGCAAAACTTATTTGGTGACAATAATGACATTATTAAATTACGGTTTGATTATGGTTATCATAATCTGATAATTGTTTCTTTTAAATGATTTTGTAGTTATGACGATTAATATTAAATGGTGATTATGTTTGTGATGATTTGGTGTTAACGGTGATAATTGACAAGCGTCTAATTCTTCGGTACAGCTATATTTTATTAACATCTTTGCATCTAAAATTTAAAGCTAAAGTTATTTCTGGACTAGTCTTGTTTTTACAGGTACCTACGTAATGTTGAGTCAAGGACTCGTGTCGTTTTGGCTGCCCACACGCAGTAAAGGTTTGGAATGATGTGATTTTTGAGGTAAACGATTCATTTGCCCCGGTGACTGTCATGGCAGCAACAGCTCAATTCACTCGAATCGTGAACTCGCATGGTTCTACAAATGGTCAAGTCATTTATAAAATATTAACCCATAGGAAGATAATTCAATGAATCTGTTGTAAATTTCCTCAGCAGTCTACTTTGTGCAGTGCATGATGTTGGCGTAATTTATTAAAACGATATTTTCTGTGAAGGAGGCAGGGTTTCACGCGAAACACGGGGAAAAGAAGGTAATTTCTCAGAAATCACTCGAACAATCTCGATCCTGTGGAGACATGACGTCGGTGCAAGATGGTGCTAACTTATTTTCCTTCTTCAATGTCGATAAATCTCAGGGTCTTAATTTCGCTCGTCCATCTGCCAGTCTATGGCAGAATGGATTTGATGAAGTTCTGCACTAAGGACTTACGTTCTCGACATAAATTTATGAATTTGGGATTAGAGTATTAGATGCAAGTGTTCCAAGTGCAAACCACAAAGAAAAATATAGATTTACAGTGCAATTTTGAAATTATACATTAAATGTCTTCGTTGTTTTAAATGAATTACTGATAGATCAGTTTACTTCATTCTGGAGTTAGCGATGGTAATTACGGATTGATTTATTTATTTTGCGTTTTATCCATCGTCTGTTGAAAGTGTTTTTAATGTTTCAAAACTTGCTACGTGTCAGTGGTTAAATCTTGCTTCGAAATATTGCGATTTTTAAGGTATTTAAAAAACTTTAAACAGAGTATGCGGGAAGTCCAAAATAAAAAAAAACCTTTGCATTTCCCATTGAATCGGTGTGGGACGCAACCCAGTCGCCATGAGTATCCGGTTCGCCGATTTTATAATAGCCCCCATGAAGAATTCGCCATAAGATGCTACAAAGAACAGTACTGAATCTATGCGAGGCGTCTGCTCTCACGTCAGACCGGTTTGTCTGGTTGTAGTAGGCCTTTATTGCTCTGATGCAGGCTGTCATGTTACGTAACGTTTCACACAATGTTAAGGTCATGGTGAACATTTGCTTGGGTGTCATCATGAAATACTACTGATAACATAAGAGTGCGCACAGATCAGTTTAAATCAGGATAAAAAATGTTGGCCGAATCTTCACAACTTCGAGATTGTGCAGCACTGCCTAATCTGACACTTCAGTTTGGAAGGGCAGAGCTTGGGAAATTTGGTTATGAAACCGCGCTTATTTACGATCGTAAGGGTGCCGTTGTCGCTGACATTCGTCTCATCGCCCACTTTTTATCTTGTAACCAAATTTATTCACGAGGGAGGGAGGTAGGTGGCGTGGCATCTTCATTGTGCATCAAATATGCTTTCTATCTGACATCGAGTACTTATGTTAAGCAGAAATCTGAAACAAAAGAACGTGCAGGTCCGATGGAATTCCGTTACAAACAGAGGAGGCAACATTACCGCATTTATGCAGCAGTCAATTGGAAATTAGACAATCAACCTTTTGCTTTGCCATATAAATATTTTCATAACATAAGCATACACACGTTCATAAATACAAAATGAAACCTGCATTTTACACACGGGGAGTTGAGAAATGCGTATGATATTTTAATCGGGAAACATTACAGTAGAAGACCAGAAGATAATATTAAAGCGGATAGTTAAGTTTGACGGTATATCTGCAGACATATTATTCTATGTCGGAAATTCTGAATCGAAATAAGGTCATACCTTCTATACGACAATGGAACTAGATATTTATGACGTGATCTTCCAGGCATAGTTGCTAATAGATTTCTCTATGTGATACATAGTAGAGTGTTTCCTGTAACTTATCAAGGGATGTCACAGAAATGACAAGACTTTGAACATCTTCTGACACGTCTCTGAAATGGGCACGCCTTTCGAAAAATTATATGTTTGTGTTTTTTTAACGAGAGAATCTATACGATGTATGTAGTTTTGAACACGCATCGAACCTCGCTTATATTCAGGAAATGCATTCCTTTCGTGAAAATAATATCGATTTCAGTGTGTAAGAGAAACGTGTGTCCTGGGACGGTCGTGGTAGTTAATTTGTAGATTATATTAGGCAGTCCAGGTCATTTGCTGGTACGATTTACATCTCGATCGCACGGTGGTCAGACGGCTTACAGCAACGAATGTAAGACTAAACGTATTGGGTGGTACGAAGATACATTGCACTCTCTCAGTTCCCTGGCTCTCATTCCTATGCCTTTGAAGGTATGCCGGAGGTATTTGATCTGAGCTGCAGGAGAGGTTATTACCCACACTATTTCAACACAATGGAGAATAAGAAACGCAAGACCGTGGGAAAACATCCACGTGTTATAAAAACTGGTAACTATAAATTATAAACAAACACACTAACATTCAGACATGGCATACTTGCATGTAAAAAATACGTTAGTTTCCCTCATCTGAACCTAGGCCTGTTAACGCAAGGAGTTACATCTTTTTAGTTTTTGTCAATTTTAATTACATTTTTTGGTAATCAGTGTCGAAATTACAGTCATTTAATGGACTGTACTATATTTTGACTAATTCCTTTATTTACTAAAAGGTTAAACAGGATTTATAAAACTCGCTATCTGGTGTAGGCTTTTTCTCGAAAATCTGATAATTACTCACCTGGTCAAAAATTCTCTCATCTTCGTGAAACCCAGAGTTAATAATGTTCATAAAAGTCGCCACTCGTTACCACCCTGAGTCACTTGAATCCAGTGCACACGTGAAATGTTGATACATACGAATTGTTCGTTTCTTGAAAGTTCGTAAGAGGTTGGCCTTTACGTATCCCAGAGAATATTTGAATCTGTGATGCGTCAGTGACGTATTTGTAGTTTATTCGAGAGATCTGCGAGGCCTCAACAGTGCTCATGAAGCGACTACGACTTTGCCATCTGGAAGCCGATTGCGCCTTTGCTCGTCGGCACACGTGACATTTTATGCTGTCGGAAACGAGACTTTACAGTACACGCTTTATGCAGCCTTAGTATAGGGAAGTTAAGTGGAACATCAGCTGTGTAGCAGCCTCGAGTAAGACCTGCATGAAGACGGCTGGAGTAGCACCCGGATTCATTCGCGGATCCACGAGGCAGCAAAAAGAGCTATAATCAACTATGGTTCAGCTTCCACAGCGCTCTGGAGAACAGCCTCAAGAGCTGGCTACGAAGACGCGTTCCAGGGTTGTCCAGAGACAAAGAGCTTCGTGTGTAAGCGGAATGAAAAAGAAAGACAGTCAAACAGGTACTTACAAAAAGAAAATGATAATAAATAAACAAAGAGAAAAAGATAAATTTAACAAATACAGGAAATATGGAAATACAACAAAATAAATAATAAAAAAGTGAAAATACGAGATTTAGCGTGTTTTAGCATGTGATACAAAAACCCGATGTATTTATTTACTCTTTTAATGTGCAACTAGTAACTGTTGGGCCAATTAAAATGTTTTAAAAATTAAACCTAAAATAAGGTCCCAGTACATAAATATTTGTGATGCATTTCCTATTCGGAGAAATCAAAACAAGGAGATGGTTTATCACCATTGCTTTTAAACTTCGCTTAAACGCCACTAGGGAAGACCAAGAATATTCGGAGGTTTGAAATTGAATGGAACACATACAATTCTGGTCTTTGCTGATGATGTTACTTCATTTTTAAAAGAACACAGAACTCGGGTAGATGCTAGTGAAAAGGTTCCTCTACAAGTAAATGTAGTTAATATCTCCGTCACCAGAGTGGGACGAAAACGTTTATGCAGAGGCAAAGTTGCAAGTATTTGGGTTCAACAGTAACAAATCGAACCTGTTTATAAAGAAATTAAGAGCAGACTAAATTCAGGCAGTGCTTGCTAGATGCAGTTCGGAGTCCTCTGTCTTCCCGTCTGTCTAAAAACAAAATTAAAATATAAAAAAATTACCTGTTGTTTTGTACGGATTTGAAAGTTGGTCTCGACAAAAAGGGGGAACACGGATTGATGGTGTCAGGGGACAGTGTTAGGGACCCAAAGAGGATGAAAATAACAGACTGAATAACACTGCGTAATGAGGAGCCTCATAAATTTTTCTCTTCACCGAATATTGTTTGGTGATGCAATAAAGGAGGGTGAGATGGGGACGTGAGAGACTCGGAAAAATTGTGATTGGAAAGTTTGAAGGCAAGAGATACTCCGAAAACGTAGTCGTAAATGGGAGGATAATATTTAAAAAAGATTGTAGAGAAATTGTATTTGTGTGTGGGGTGTGGATTTGGTTCATCTGGCTGAAGATTAGAGCTCTTATGAGGATGGAATTGGACTTTCGGATTTCATGAATGTCTTTCTCAGGGACAATACTCCATGGATTTAGTTACTTTAGTTCTGTGAATGTACGAATATTGAATCGATTGTTTTATTGGGTGCAGTTGGTGTACCAGACACGTCGCACATTGTCAACTTTGTTCACTGTCCTTCAAAAGTCTTGCGATGTGTCAAATTATTTTCATCTGCCATGGCCTTGTGCGTTGTGACGCCGTGTAGTCTCGTAGGTGGTAATCGACGTTTCGGAGGACGGTATTGCCTATGTCTTCGGGGTTGACGTGATACAGTCGATGTGGTGAGGGCGTCAAACCTTGTTTTGTTTCTATCACAAATTCTACTGCACTTCCTTCTTATTGAGCATCAACCCAGCACTAATATAAGCACAGAATTTTCTTTTGTGTCTTAAAAAGAAAATCTGTTTCATAGCCATGGTCTAATTCTTTCCCAGTGAGATTTTAGGTTCTCACGGCGTCGAGTATGAAGATTACAGACAGCCTTGTGGGATACTGGGCCGTGTAGTCTCGTAAAAGTTTACCGACGTTTCAGAAGTGAGTACTGTATTCCAGAAGTCCGTTATCTATCACGCTTTTGTTTAGAGATCGGCTTAATTAATAAATAGACCTGTTAGAATATCTAATTTTCAAGTCCTCTTGACTCGCGTGAGAAACAGTTCATAGATGTCTTAACAAATGTGAATTCTGCGAAGCCGTAGATGATCAGGATCAGGGTTCCTAAGCCCATGGTGCTTTCGGTCAGCAATAAGAAACATATTCAGGTATAAAAGAAAATATAACCAATTCAAAATAAGCTCAATAAATCTAAAAGCACCCAGCACTTTTATGGTTCAATTAAAGATACAATGACGACTTTGAAATTGGCTACCAATGGAAGATACATGAAATTTTTTACATTTATAACGTTAGTAAGAAGAGTCTTCAGACGACATCTAATACATACATCACTTATCTACTTAAGGCTTGTGCAGTCACCGATGAGCAGTCTCATTACAGCTCCATGTTTGTGTAACACAACGCGGATCGATTCTTACGTAAGTACTCGATTTCACACACCCCGTTAAATAGTTATTACATTGCCGTACCACTTATTTAACCTTACAGATTTGGTAATTCAAAATAGTACCCGAGAGGAAAAAGATATTGACAGTGCCTCATCAACTACGTAAGTCACGCTACTATTTCACATGTTTAAAAAATAAATATTCGCTTTCATTTCTCGCGTACAAAAAAGGAAGACCTGTACACTTTTATCAATACCAACCACTACCAATTTTATTACTGGGAATTATTAGTATGTAAAATGCATCCTGCAGGATATTTACGAGTATCAATGGAAGGTGTGTTGGCAATATTTTCTATTTTATTATACCTAATATATCAATTGTAGACGCATATTTAGCACTTAAGTTGTGGTTGGATGACAGTTACTATTTTATTTTTATTATTTTATATATTTTAAACACAGCAAACGTCACACAGAAAAGCCACATTTTTAAATTATACCTTTTTATGTACGACCTGAAGATGGCCAGAGCTGACTGAAACATGGCGTGGTGAAATACGACACTTTTAAGGAATAAAGTTGTGTAGACGGAAAATGCCTTTTATTATTATAGTATATTGCACAACAGAATGCCTAAAATAAAGATTATTGAAGGTTACTTGTTTACAGAATGAACAGCCTTCCAAAACTAATTACTCCAATTATAAAAGAGCATTCACAAGTTGGAAAAACATTTCCTAACTTGTATCTTCGATGTGGTGTTTCATTTAGCTGTGGTATCGGCTTTCGAGCAGGCTGGTTCAGCGGTACCATTCTAGATTTTTCGGACTATCTGAGCAGCTTACTGTATTTCTCCCGTATGTAACGCGTAGGTTCACTGCCGTGATTGTGAATGTCCTCCATTCGCATCTTGACAACCAGTTTATGTGAGCCAATTAACTCCATGGAGCTAAGCCCCACCCTGAGAAACAGTTAAGTCTTTCGTTTAGTCAAGTTGCTCTTCTTTTTGAAGCACGTAGGGTTTATGACCATGTTCACAAGAACCCGTTACTAGACTCTATCCTGAGCCAAATGATTCTGTTCAAACCCTCACACCCATTTCCTTCTAGATCTATTTTAATATTATCTTTCTGACAACGCTTAGTTCTTCCAAGTGTTTTGTTGAGCAAGTTTTATCTCTTCCATGCGTGCTGCGTGTGCCGCCCATTTCATCCTCCTTGATTGGATGACCCATTTGGTGACGATTACGTACAAATTATGAGGCTGTTTATTGTGCAGTTTTTTCCATTTTGCTGTTATTTACGCTCTCTGATTTTCAACACTTTGATCAGAATGTGTGGCCGTCTCACGGTAAGTGGGAAAATTTCACCTACATAAAAGTAAGTACAGGCATACCTCGGAGATATTGCGGGTCCTGTTCCAGACCACCGCAATAAAGCGAGTCACACGAATATTTTGGTTTCCCAGTGCATATAAAAGTTATGTTTACACTCTACTGTAGTCTATTAAGTGTGCAATAGCATTATGTCTAAAAAAACAATGCGAGAATTACCAAAATGTGGCACAGAGACACGAAGTGAGTACATGCTGTTGGAAAAATGGCGCCGATAGACTTGCTCGACGCAGGGTTGCCACAAACCTTCAATTTGTAAAAAACGCAATTGCTGTCGCTCTCAAATGTCTAAATTCCGCGTCATATTGAAAGAATTTATAAATATGTATTTTAATGTTATCCTCCAACTTTGACCTAAAAACCGTGCTGTAGACTCAGCTTGTAAATCTTATTTTGTTTCTATGTTATGTGAAGCGACGTAGTTGGAAACTGCTCAAGTTGACTTCAGTAACTCAAGTGAGCAGATTGGTCACCCCTTGGTACTGGAATGTGTATGTGTCCTGCGGGCTACAAGAAAGGAAGGGTCAAGGGCAGTCACATCCGGGGGCCCGCAGCAAACCTACTACTAGAACATCCGGTCGATGTACACCGGACATTTCTGCTCTTCATTAAACAATCTCTGATCGTTTCGCCTTCGTTAAAAATAACCTCTTTATTCGTTATGTATAATTTTGCTTGTTATTCATGTCTTGCAATGTGGACCCAACGTTTTGCCTTTAATTTCCTTTCAAATATGCTATTCCACAAAACTTGCATCTAGCATAAAACCTTGGAAAACAATCTAATACATTTGCATATTTTTGGTCTTTTGTGATCAAGCCGTGTCCTGGATTTGAACCGCCCGACACATAAGGGCTAGGACTTATGACTCATCAATGAACGGGAAGTGCAAATGTTTGTCAGAAAAGGGAGTCTAGAATTTATTGCTCTATTCATAGCTTCATGATATGAAATACGGGTAGATTAAATCAATTTACTTCTCTTTCAGAATTGCTTTCATCTAGTGAGTCGTTCGTTACTCATCTGTTATTGTAATAGTACGCGAACCCGCATCCTTGCGTCGCTGCTGTCAAGCGGAATACACTGAGTCTAATGTGCAGAATATTTTATAGACTCCTAAAACTAGCAGAGCTCTTAACTGAGACTATTAAGAAGAAATCCTATACTTCCAACTTTTGTAAAGCGTTGCTGTGTTATTTTGCAGTAAAGTAACTAACGTCACGGTGAACGATATTTCTTGAAAAGCTGGTAAAAATACCTGTTTTTATGGAACCCAAAGCTTCATTTACCATGTAAGTTGTGACCTTCTGAGTTGTGACGACATGAAGCCTCGAAAGTGGTTACCAACTTTTCTGATGAATGTATCATCATCATTATGGATTAGGCACTAATGCCTGTTCCTGCTTCAAATTGATCTTCCATTCTTCTTGGCCGACCTCGATCTCTTTTCCCGGTAGGTTTGTAGCTGAGCGCATCCTTAGGAAGTCTGCCTCAGACATTCGTTCCACATGTTCTTTCCATTTTCTTCGATATTCTCCAATTTTGTCGATTACATTAAAAATATTAAGTTCTTTCCTAATGTCTTCGTTTCTTATTCTGTCTAGTCTAGTACATCCTTTAATAGATCTTAAGTATTGCATTTCTGCCTCTTGGATTCTGCTCGTGTCTCTTTTTCCTAATGTCCATGTTTCTGATCCATAGAGCAGTGTGGGAATCGCTATCACTTTATAAAACCTAAGTTGCGTGTCCTTCCGTGATTTTCTCTTTAGGGTCTTCTTGAAGGTTCCACAGATGCGTCGGAATCTGTTTAATTTTCTATGTGAATCATTGTCATAACCAAAGGTGATATCACAACAAAGGTAGGAGCAATGGGGTACCTGTTCTATGATTGTATTGTCTATTACAATTTTCGTTCTAGCTGGAAGTTTGCCTTTAAATGTCATAGTTTTTGTCTTAGCTATTGAAATTTTCATATTGTAGTCTTTGCAAATTTGGTTAAGCTGGAAAGTAGATTTTTGGAGTTCATTTTCATTTTCTTGTAAAATTATTTGTTCATCTGCAAAAAGTATGGTATTTATTGAGATATTTTCATTAAGTTTTATGCCTGGGTTTGCTGATTTTTTCCATATTCGGATAATATCGTCAATATAAATATCTTTATCATTAGGATTAAATTGACTTCGTAATATTTACTGCAGTGAGAACTTCAAATCTCATCCTTACCGTGTTGCAACAGCCCGCGACAAATTTCCACCCTGAGCAAGTTTTACCCAGTCCACACCCCTCACACCATGATACGAGATGTTTCGTAAGCAAAATTCAGCGGCCATTTCTCACCCAAAAGTCTCCTGATTAACTGCTAGATGGCTCTGGCAGTCAAATCAGGATTGAATAGAAATTGTGCAGATTCAGTGGGCTGGTCACTCACTACTCATAAATGCACACTTGATGACCAAGAAACCTCCTTAAAGCAGGCGGCGAAAACCCACAACAGGGTTGTAGAGCCGAGAAACAACAAACACCCCTCACAGACTTTCTTTCAGATCTACGAAGAGGTCCCTTTCGGTTTTCCGACAATCCTTCTCATTGTGCTCGTGTATGACGTTCCTACTTATGAAGATTTCCCGATTCTTTTTTACTTCCTCTCGTTAGGTCAAAATATTCCCAAAACGCGGTTCTCACGTAAACACAGTCTATGTCTTCTGTTACTGATCTGTTTCACTTCCATATGAAACAAAAGTTTTTTTAAAAATGTTATTTTACACAGAGCACAAAAGTGACCTCAGAAGAAGTTACATGGGTTTGAACGGAAAAAATACATCCCTCAAAGCCTGGTCTACTTCATCCTAAAGCGTTCCATCTGATTTTCACAAACAAATCACTTTAAAACGAATCATGTCAGAGTAAATGAAATGCCACTATTAACATTTAAATTAGTCTAGTTATCAAATGGTTGTGTTATGATTTGACAGTCTGGTATAACCCTAGATGTTGCTTGATGCATTAATCAATCAGTCACTGTCTAGATTCCTCTGCTCACTATATTTTAGAGCCTAAATGTAATGAGGTTAGAATACTACTACCACCGAAGTACAAGTAGGAATGTTCGCTGTGTTGAGTGTTGGCTCTGACTGCGAATTTCAAAGCACGAAGGACACTGGTCTCTTGTAAGACGAGAATTTCAATACCAGAGGTCAAACGCTTGCAATAAACGTGCACACCAACACAATATGCCACAATAACACAGAAAATATCCCGCCTTTAGAGATATGTTACATCCTCTTACTGTAGCATTCCGGGCATTGTCAGGAAACTTCAGAAGTATCAGATCCATATAAATATATCAGGAGTGTTTTATTGTATTTGTATTTACCACGTTTTATAGAATATGATTATAACTTTTTTTCATCATATCAGACAAATAAAGGGCAGAGTGACAGTCATAAATATAACAGTTTCTTAAAATGCCCTTCTGACCGAGAAGGTTAAATTATTTTGTTTTTCGGGATTGTCGTAATTTCGTGTTTTAATTATTACAACTACAACTTCGTGCAGAAATAGCAGTTTTGCTTTCTGTCAATCTGATAATGCGACTCTAAGAAACTTGGCCTGAACAGCACAAGGAATTAACAGAGTAATTCTTTTGTTACAGCACAATCATGAACAGTCCTGCTAGTTGCATTTGTTTCGGAAACAGGGTTCATTATGTCAAATTAGTTGCCTGTCTGCTACTTCCTGTCATCACGTTTCCTCTCGCATTATGAAGACATTTCGAGGTAGTCATTTTCTTGATTGCATGGGATTTTACCTGTGTTTCGATTCAATATAGAAACCAGAGCAGACTGCGTGTCCATTAGGGGATTCAGAAGAATACAGAATCTCGTTCTGTGGTGGTGAAAAGAATGGAGAACTAAAAATAACGTAAGAAGGAAAATAGAAAAAAGAGCGAAGGAAGAAAAGACCAGAAAATAAGAAAGAAAGAAAAATCAAAGAGGATAAGAAAAGGGTAGATGGGCGTTAGTAATGAAGGAATTAAGAAAATGGAAAGAGAGAAACAATCAAGAGAAAGAGAAGGCAAAAAGGAACGTAGGAAATAGGAAACAAATTAATTAGAAACTTAATCTGAATTTCCTTCTCTATTTGCCAAATGTGTTAAAACTAGTAGCTAATTTAGGATTTGAGACTTTCGCGGCGAGTACAATCAGTAAACTCTTCCGAGGTATCCAGTCACATCAGATCGCTGATGATGGGGACAGAGTTGGTTCCCGAAATGTCGGTTTACTACGGTAACCAGTTGACGCGGCCGATTGCCTGAGAAGATTTTATTTACAGTAGCTAATTGTTTGTTAAATTTTGCTTTTTTATCAGAAATTTTTTTCATTTTGAAACTATTGGTGCTAGGCAGGGCACGTAATTAAATGACGGCAAAAATTCCTGATGCGGGTTTGTGTCCGCCCGCATGTGTTGACACTCAAAGCTTCACTTTGTTTCACTCAGATGATCAGTCGCCATGAAACATACCCGGCCCTTGTAGCCTCGGCATGTGTCATGAATCATTTCAAATATTACAGAGTGTTGAACTGCATATAGGCCATCATAAACTTGGGCGTTCAGACCGAATTGTCTCTCGGTGTGATCTCATACGATTGTTGGGTGGTCCCAAAACCAATCGGGATGTAGTGAAGATATCACTGTGCCTCAGCACCGCCATATGAAGTCTATGGGGAGTGGAGATGCAGCTCCACGCATTCCAGAAACAGACAGTAGATGGTTTCCATGGCCCCAGCCATTTTACCGCCGGTACCGACAGCACAGGTTAGCTCAATCAGTATAGCGACTGGCTACGGACTGGACAACCGGGGTTTGATCCCCGACGGGGGCAAAGGATTTTTCCTCTAGCCTCTGGGGCCCACCAAGCCTCCTATACAATGGGTACCGAGGTCCTTTGTCGGGACTAAAGCGCGGCCGGGGCGAGACGCTAATCACTCACCTCCACCCAGGTTAAGAATGAGCAGGATCTATACCTCCTCTCTCCTCGAAGCGCCTACATGGCGGATAGTGAGACAGCTTTTACTTTTTTAGTTTTTACCCACTGCACAGGAGGATCGGTGAGACCCTTGGCCAGTCTGAACGCGGTCCCAGCCCGTGCTACAAACCGAATCTCCGATAGTCCAGTCCACAGCCTTTCACTTTGCTTACTAAGCTATCAAGACTAACAGGCGTCATTAGTGGTGGTAGTCGCAGTGCAAATAATAAGTGGTATCTGAAGTTCTCACGGCAGCGAGTATGAAGATGGCTGGCTGTCTTATGGGTTGTCGTGCCGTGTGGTTTGTTAGTTCACCAGCGTTTCAGAGGCCCTTTCTGGCGCCATCATCACTCATCGCCCTGATGATGGAGGCAGCGAGGACCTCTGAAACGTTGATAAACTTTACCAGACTACATGGCGCTACAAACCAGAAGACTGTCGTCTAGGGTGTAATAAGCTGGACGTGAAAGACGCGTGGGGAAATAATTAAGTGTCAGAATGTTTCGGAGAAAATGCTACTTGAGGTACTTCTCTGCAGATAAAAGGAAAGCCCTGATATAAAGAATATGTGACAAAAATTGGTTATGAGTTGTGGACTGGATTCATCTGACTCAGGATGGCGGACTCTTGTGAGCTCGATAATGAAACTTCAGGTGCTTAAAACGAATGAAATTAGACTAGCTGATAGACTATTGGCTTCAGAAGAAAGAGTCCTTCGTGGAGGAAACGCCTGAAATTTAAAAAAAAATTGCCGTGTTCTGAAATGCATCGCTTGCAGCTTCCAACCTCACGTCGGGACGTGGGAACAAGAGAACACGATGTAGTTCACAATGCACGCGAGACGCTAATTTCAGTCTGTCCAGTTGTACTCTTTCGCTCTTTTTTGTCTGTCATCTTTTTTTCTTTTTGCTGTGATTGCATGCAATTCAGCTGCCAAGTAAGGTAATAACTGCGGGACTCGTATATCATGAACAAAAATATTCCCATGTACGTTGAAGCTACACGGAGCTGACATGTGCTTACGGACAACTGCTGAAATCCCTATTGGATTTTTGAAATGTCAGGATATCATTAAATCACTCACACAAGGATATTATTCCTTTTCGCTTTTTGTTGACGAAGTATAGAAATGAAAACAGAAATGGAATGATCACATTTGTCCGTACGGTTCATGCTCTAAATTAGTGGTATTCAACCTTTTTTGTTCGCGTACCCCCAGATATAATTTCTCTTGAACTTTGTACCCCCAAAGCTGTTGGTGTATAATTCAAGTTATACATAGTATATAATCTACATCTAAAATAAATTAAATAAATTACATTACTGATTATTCAGTGTTTATCACAAAATAATATTTCTTTTTAAATTTCACGTACTCCCTAAGATGTCTTCGCGTACCCCAGGTTGAATACCACTGGTCTAAATTACTAAAAACTAATCTATTAAATTTAGTATTGAGAGTGTACTGAGGATCTGGAGAATTAAATTTAGGTTGCAGTCGGTCCTTGCTTCATGCAGCCCGTCGAATTTTATCCTTTTTAGCCAATGCTTTGCAATACAACAAGTCTACACGAAAGGAGCTTACTCCAGTGAATTTCATTTCGATCCATTATAACCCCTACTTTACAAGAAGATCAAGTCGAAACTACGGATTTTTGTAAATAATGTCTGAAGTGTCCGTCTAACTAACAAGTCAGATAAAATCATTCTTGAAGAACTGACAGTCGCTTAATTGTAAAGAAATTTATCACTTTTTATAGAACGCAATGGTTAATTACCGTGTTACCCGCCACCTGACACTATCTTGAGTCAACTGAATTTAGTTCACGCCCTCACATCACATGTTTTAAGGTATATTTTGATATAATTTTCCATCCATCCTTAAGTTCCCTACGTGGTATCTTCCTTTTAAGTTTCTCAGCAGTATAAGAACCCGTAAACGCTGACAATACACGACTTTTCAACTTAAAATGTTATGAACATACTTTGGCCCTTCTGCGTATTTCATCTTCTCGTAATTTGGTCCCAATTATTATTATTCTCTGTCAGCGTTTAAACGATGAAACATTTTCAAATGACTTGTGTCATCGGTCTAAACTACTTTTCCAGATCAAAAGTAGACACATTTTAGCTCTGCTTCTCCGGATTTAGGCATCACTTACAAAGTTACGGAACGTAAAACTGTATTTATTAAATTTGTATAATATTATATTGTGATCCGGATTTTTCCTGCGGTCACCAGTTTTAACCCCTGATATACTTGTAGTATATAAACAAATTGGATCCGAATAAAAAGCGAATGCAAACTGTATCTTTTCCAACTACATTGTTACATCACCTTCGGGAATTTACATACCATGGCGTCTATGTTGTCTTCAACCAGGTGGCAGAATTATCTCCTATAATGATGGCAAAATTGAACATTGTGGCTTCGAGCGTATTAAATTGCCTGTTGTCAGCGCTAACCTCACTTTTCCCGTTTGTAACTGCAAAAACGATCATGGGACTATATGCAGGATACATAACAAAACAGCAACAGTGGATATTCGAACTTCGTAATGACAAAATATGTAGCACAGTGAGTATGACTTTTAAGAGTAAAGAACGGCGGGGCATTGTGGCATTTACGAGACAAGGATACCAACTTTATTGGATTCTTAGAGATGGCAATGAATAAACTGAACATAACAAAGTCTCAGATCACAAAAGGGGAATGAATGCTTTTCAGGAGATAATCTGGTGCAAGTCTTGTACATTCTACAAAGGAACTGAGATACGTGATCTGAGGTCTATGAAAATTACGAGCATATTATGTCGTGTCAGGCTGTTTGCGTGCAACAAATTAACATTCCGTACAAGTGAGCTGAGAGGTGATTTGTAGCTCAAGCTCTGAAAAGAAGTTATTTCACCTTACGTAAAATAATCCTTTGCCTAGCTCCAGGATAGGCAACTGTAGAAAATTACATGCCCAAGAGCTTCATCCTTTGTCATTGCATGCGTTTGTTGGGTAGTCAAAGAGGTTGAGGTAGGATGTAACCGTATCATGTGCACAGGTAAATTACTCAAGTTTTGTTGGAAAGAAATCACACTAGAGTTCAAGTGACTCGCCACAACATTCGAATCCGGGGATCAGAAAACCCACATAGTGTTCGGGAACACGTCAGAGACAGCAAGAAGATCAATATTTGGTGTGGGATTATGAAAGACAGAATCATCGGATCCTTCTTCTTTATTTAGCCAACTGTATATAACCGGGATCATTTACCTGGACATGATGTAATAATTCTACCTCAGCAACCCAATGTGATAAAAAATGGATGTGCGCGAACTTTTGGACAGAACCTTTCCACAGCGATGGACCAATCAGGTACCCACCTCGTTATCCAGATGTAACCTCTCTTAATTTTTTGTGGGATTTTGTAAAAGACAGGTTTTATGCCACCCCGATAAGCGATGTTGCTGAACTCCGCAGAAAAATTACGAATGTCATCTGTACCATCACATCTGATATGCTGAATAGCACATGGGCTGAAATCGAGTATCGCTTAGATATCCTGAGCGCTACTAATGGAGCTTATGTGGAAGTGTGCTTAGTAAAACTTTTTGAGTTACTCTACAGAACGCCGAAAACCACGTGGTCCCATCAGTCGGAGATCCCTCCCAAATTAATGTGTTAATGGGAAAGAATTCATATGAACACTTTACTTCGATATCACGCACTACAACGTTATTAATAAAAATTATGACTTACAAACATTCCTGTTATGAATGAAGAATGACTGAGTGGATTTTCATGAAATCTGTTATGGGTATTAAGCCGCTTACGACTTAAAAATCGTAGTTATTAATTTCCTGTATTTGGCAATGCCAATATGACGGATGTGGATGTCTCTAAGTGAGACGACGATGCTGTTACACAGAATCGTCTGAGTGACTACGTCATGGCCACTAACGATGTCATTGGCCTTGACGTAATTTTCGGATGACGTCCGAAGTGCATAGAATATTGTGCAAGGATTTGAATTTGCTTGTATTCCAACGAAACACCATTTCAGTCTTGTTAGATTTGGTTGTGAGTGCAGCACGAACTTATATTCTCAGTACCTAAGAGGGCCACATGGCATCTTTCGTCAGCGAGGTGAATATTTGACAGGCTTGGTTGTGCTTACCAATACTCGACACACACTTAATTCAACCAGAATAGGCATAGGACAACGAAATGGACTTCTTCAAACGTAGAAACACACTGAAATTTTATACATATTAACTATGGTGTTTTTGAAGGTAATAATTATAGTATATTGTTTAAAGAACACAATGACATGCTTTCTTGTAAGTTCGATAGTTATGGTTGGCACCTGACACATTTAATGGCATGCTTTGAACACAGAGGTACAACCTTCAGGTTATCATACTAGATAGTTATTTAGACAGTCAGTGGCTCCCTGATATTTGCAAACCATGTCCCGGTATGTTAGGTTAAGTGAGGGTTACTCTGGAAACTGAAGACTATTACCAGTAAGGAGATAAGTTGCCACCTGCTTAAATTTTTTTTAAAAAATGAATAGAAGATATAAAAGTCCCTTAACAAAACCAAGGACTTTGCTTGAAAGACCTTTGCTAGGTATTTGGAGGGGACGGCAGAACACCTTTCTTACTTTCTGAGCTATTCACAGTTATTTCTGTTCATCCAAGCCAAGTTTGCCCAACGCTGTAAGGGCTGTCCATGCTAATGTTCGCCATAGCTTCTCAGCTGCAATATAGGAAACACTTTAACCCATAATCCACATAACTTGGCATAGTGTATATACGTACTTATATCCCGTTGTTTAATTGTACAAATTAACCACAGGAATTAATTTAAAAACCTGTAGCATATCCAGGGTTTAATTTCTATGGGATACTAACAAAACGGCTGTTATGCTGCCTCCATTTTAAGACAATTTTATAGCGATCAGTCTCTGAAAATCATTAGGGCGATGAGATCGCTCTTATTATAAAGACAGCAAGTACCCCTGAAACGTCGGTCAAGTTTTCAGCTAAATGTATCATATAGTGTCAAATCTTTGTAGGGGGTGGAACTGGAGTTGAACCTTCCTTGAGTAATTGGTATTTATTCAACGGTTCGAAATATTTCTTGTGGTGGGTCCTGACACTTCTAAAACGTCAACACATACCATATCGAGGATAACATTGAATCAGCTCTTGGACACATTGTGCAAAGTACATCGTAGTGGCTCAGAATATAGTTTAATGGTGGGCTTTTATGTGACGGCAAAGACCATCGTACACGATAACAATGCAGAATTTATTCAAAGCTGAATAATTACTGTATCAACTGCATGGAGTCAGTGAGATACGAAATGAGCTTCAAAGTTGAACGTCGATGCCCATCAGATGAGGTTTGAGGTTCTCACGGAGGTAAAATTGTCGATTGTGGTTTTTTGTGTTCTAAAGCCACGGTCAGCTAGTTGGTGTTTAATTTTGAAGATGCAGGAATACGTTCCTTCGAAAAGTTGGTAATCCCTTACAAACCTTAATTGTATCACGACCCAGGACACCACAATTGTTCAAATCCACCAGACGGTAATTTATCAATCTCTTAATTGTAATATCCATGCCTAAAATTAGAGTAATTAATATATAATATCCACAAAACACTTCGTTAGTCGATTAATTTACCTAAACTGATTTGTAGAAAAATAATAGTTTCAGGTCGGTGTTAACAAAAGAATAAAGTAATGTAATCTAAGATTTTTACATTTTTTTTCTAAAGGTTCTCGACGTATGGCTCACATTCTAAATTGCAGTTGGTTGTAGAAATAGACCACTATCCTAGCTAAACAGTAGAAATTCTTTAAGTTTGAAATCTTGTTCCACCTACTGGCTGGTTCACTACCTGTTGGTTCCCTCCTCTATAATAATTC
>NW_019060039.1:148546-166233 GCF_000696155.1 Zootermopsis nevadensis
TGGCGGTTAGTTTAGTTTCTTACACAAGGTTGGTGGCGTTTTACAAACTTGACCAACCCTCCCTAGGAGCTCCGAAAGGAGCGCCCTGCTCTAGTACTATAAAAATTTGTGATTCCTCGTTGTCGTCAATAAATTACGTCATCAACAATGTGAACTTATGTTTGTTTATATCGGCATTGTTGTGTTCCACAACAATGCCGAGTACAACACAACAATGCCGAGTAAACAAATAATGCTTCACAACAAAAACTATCAAGCCAGTCGCATGATCTCTGCTCCAGAAGCAGCATGTCGCATTATCAAAAATTGACTGACAGTTGGCCTAAAACATCAGGAAAGTGAAAGAAGACGTTATCAACTATTTGAAGTACCAACTCTAACAACTCCAACAAGGTAAACTGATACTCATTCGATATATTACGGTTACGAAAACTATTATGAAAACTGACTTTATGACCGATTTTAAGACGAAGATTTGCAAGGGTGGGGCTGGACATAGAAAGTTGACTGACCAAGAACAGATGACCTCTGAACAGCGACTTAAGGAACTAAAACAAGACCTACTTAACAAATAAAGAAAAGCGAAGGGAGAATTACATTAATAAACGCAGTAATACATATTCAACAAGAACAGAAGAGCAAAAAACAAACGAACGAAGATTTGCAAGGGTGGTGTTGGACGTAGATGGTTGACTGACCAAGAACTGTTGGCCTCTGATTAGCGACGTAAAGAAGTAAAATATCAGATTACAGGAAGCGCTCCGAAAGGATTAGTAGTTGTTGTCGTCAAAAAATGACGTCATCAACAATATCACCTTATATTTGTTTATACACGGCATTGTTGTGGAACAACAATGCCGTGTACACCACAACAATGCCGAGTAAACAGATAACGCTTAGTACCAAGCCAGTCGCATTATCACTGCTCCAGAAGCAGCACATCGCCTCTGAACAGCGACATAAGACTATTTAAGAAATGAAGAAAAGTGAAAGAAGACGTTGCCAACACCAACAAGGTAATCTGATACTAATAATAATATTCATCCAAGTCATACTGATCATTCAAGGGTTAAAACACTTGAATAAGACACTAAATTAACCCACCGAAGGGGGTTAGTTTAGTGTCTTACTGAAGATTTTGAAACGCAACCAACCCCAACAAAGGGGGGTTGGTCAAGTGTTTAAACCCCCCCATTCGGGGGGTTAGTTTAGTTTCTTACTCAGGGATTAAAACACTTGAATGAGACTAAACTAACCCTCAGAAGGGGGGTTGGTCAATTGTTTTAACCCTCAATTTGGGGCGGTTAGTTTAGTTTCTTACACAAGGTTGGTTGCGTTTTACAAACTTGACCAACCCCCCCTAGGAGCTCCGAAAGGAGCGCCCTGCTCTAGTTGACAAAAATTTTCAGTTTAACATGAAACAAGCAACCACTAAAACAAAACCTTACCAAGCTCATGGGTGCAACTGATGGCCAAATGACACGGTTATTGGGGTCATACATGGGGTTGAGGAAAGACTGAAGTACATCGGGCCGATTCAGGTAAGACCACAGGCTGACAGTCCGCTCGGCCAGCTTCATTCTAGTCCTATCTGCTTCACATGTGCCCAGGAATGTGCCTATAAATGTAAATATTTGCTTAAGAAGAGTATGAAGATGGCAAAGGAATCATGCACTTTAACTGAAGAAACTATACTACAGGTGTGAATTTACCAACCAGTGACTTGAGTTCATAATAATGGGTATACAGCTGGCATACCTACACTGATTATTCCATGAAATTTAAATAGTGAAACATAAAATCTACTTGAATAATTTCCCTCGTGTTGGATATAATGTTCACACTATCATGACTTCTTAACTGCAGCCTTGTAAAAACAAGAATCACATGAAGAGACAGAATTAGCCATCAATGCAGATGAGGCTTTAAGACATACACTGTACTCCTTACTGTCCAAAAATGAATGATTTAAAGCAATAAAAAATTTGAGAACATGATTTGAGACTTTACATACTAAGAAGTAAATACAAGATTTTTTAAAACTACATGTCTGCTACCAATTTTGTAAAACAACAGGGATGGGAAAGTTTCTTATAATAAAATAAAAATTAATTTAAATTACTGGAATTAGACAAAAGAGTTATGAGGCTGGTTTGATACAAAACTTATAACATTTGAATTTCATGGTGACTGAACACAATCAAGTTTCCTTGGGAAATCACTCATGTAAGTATGGAGTTTTATCCAATATTTCAGAGACCCTGCCTCAATCATCAAGGATGATACAGGGGTGATCACCCACGAATTCATTTCTGCAGTTTAGAAAATCTTTCCCGATTCTTCTCCACTAAGGAAGTGACAATATTGTTAGGGTAAGGTGATTTGCCAGGTTACGTCCAAGCTGGACTGTATGTGTGATGGTTTTACTATGCACACCCATTTGTTTTCTCATCATAAAGTGATATCACTTAAGAATATTTCTTTTCCTACTGTGAATAACTCTGTCTAACATTCTTATCCTTAAGTTTTTGCGGCTGGAGTTCAATGTGTAATTTCAGCTTTTCGGAATCAGTGACATTGAATGTTGAGGATTATCCAACATTTTGGCAAACACTGCAGAAGTTGTGCATTTTTTTAAGCCTTATACAGGACAGGCAGCAGGTGGAAAGTTTGGCAATTAGATTTGATTATGCTGATTGTTGGAGTGGAGCAGTGGGCTGCTATCCAAAACTAACATTTTTAGATGCAACTACACAACTCTGAATAAAGCAAATAGCCATAAATTAAAATAAAATAAAAAATACAGTCTAAGTCCACCTTGACTTTATATCTGTTAAATATGTACTTATAAAATTCGAATATTATTGAGAGTATTCACAACATTTTAGCAATGAAGCAAGTATGTACTTTTTATGTTTACATTTTTCATGTGCATCTACAACTAAAATTTGCAAAAATTATTTTCCTGTGATCCTTGTCATGTTTGTCTGTCTATCTGCTCTGAAGTACCAATTTGAGAATTACTGAATGGAATTTCATGAGAGCTGATACTTGGGAGTTTTACTAAAATCTGTCAACACATATCAATTGTGGTTCAAATCAGACAACAATAACAGGATGATATATGATTTGAAGCTTTCACGACTATGTAACTCAATAAAATTTTCTTGGGTGATCAGCTGCATCAAATGGTTAAACGATGAAACTGACGTTTCAGGGACCATCTCTGTCCCCATCATCAGAATCCACCTGACACAGCTGATCACCTGAAATTTTTTTATTGAATAACAGGATGGTTTTGCAGTGTCCTCAAATTGTGTGAGAGAGAGAGAAGAAACCAATATAAAGTGAAGCTTTCGCAGTGACTGAAGTTGATGAAAGACTCTCAGGTAACAAGCCGCGTCAGATGGCTGAATGGTGAATGAACCATTTCTTCTGTCAACGTTTCGAGAGCCATCTCTGCTCTCATCCTCAGGGTAGCTGTAAAATGAAACTGGCCCTATGTAGCGCACTGAGTTCCCATCAGCTAGCATGCTACATAGGACCAGTTTCATTTCATAACTGCCCTGAGGATGAGAGCAGAGATAGCTCTTGAAATGTTGGCAAAAGAAATGGTTCATTCACCGTTCAGCCACCTGACGCGGCTTGTTACCTGGGAGTATTTCATAAAAAAAGACAACAACTTACCAAACTGTGAACAGTAGGAATGTTCAAATAGCATGATAAGAAATGAGGTGCTGAACTCGAAGCTGCATGGAAACTGTTGGTGAATCTGTGCCACACAATCAAGGAAAAGGAGGAATGTTGGGGCCTGAGTCTTGCTCCGTCCACTGCCATAGCATGACTTGCGGTGGCGAATGGGAAATGGATATCCTGCCTGCAGCCATTCCCGCTCTACAAGCGCCTCCAGCCTGGCACAGAAGAGAAATGATGTACACTGGACAGCACAAAAAGACAGACTCGAGATCTATTTTACAATTGGCACTGGGTTGAAATGAACCATGAACCAACACAGATTGGAATTAAAATTATGACTTTTACAAAGATCTGACTCATACTTCCATGGTTATCATGACTTCTCACTCAAGTATGGAGAGATGTACCCTGTTTGAAGTTTATATACTGCATATTCCAAATACAGTATTTTGCATGTCTCACTAGCCTTGATGTCATTTACTCATTATTGAAGATAAAAATCTACTACCATTTTAGACAAAATTTTAAAATATAAAAACAATTGGCTTCAACATGTTAACAGAATGCACAGACAGACTTCCCAAATTATTAAAAAACTACACACCATGTGGACGAAGAAACCCTGGAAGACCACAGAAGAGGCTTTTAGACTATGAGGCCAGGATTGGTTAGTAAGACCTAACTACTTGACTGTTCGATGACGATAACAAATCTACTACTGCAAATACAGTCATACTTCAGATATCACAGAGTACAGAATCAGAAATTATTCTTCCTTGTATATAATAAAATATTCATTAATTTTTATATGTAAATACATCTGAATGAAATGTGCACTTTATGTCTTCTCAATGAGCTGGTTTTGAAAAGAAAAGAAAAAATTAAAAAAGTTGGATTTCAGCTTTATACAAATTAGAGTTTATACTGTGCCAGTGTGAATCAAAATTAAATTTGCCTGTTAACTTTTAGTGTAACTCCAAACACTAAATTTCAGCAAAATCTGTTCAATAGTTAAGATGAAACACACATACATACATACATAGACACACAGAGCTAAACAGGACAAAATATCCCTTATATGCAATCTCTTCATGAATTCTGTGCAAAACATGCATAACAACTATCTTTATCATTTTGCTACTGTGTTTATTTAAACACTGCATTTAAAACAAAACAATGAGAATGAAGAATGGGAGTTCTGCTATTATTATGATATTCTTGATATAGGCTATATATCACCATTTCAGTTGTTAAAGACAGTCACTTTATCTGAAGCAAAGTATATTTGTCAATTCAAGTTTATAAGTTAAATTTGTCTACTAAAATAATTCTTTGCATGATGGTTTGTAGTAACCAATAACAGATTTTTAAAGAAACAGTTGTTCATCAGCTGGTGCAATAACTTACCCCCTTACAGTTCTACAGTCAGGATTAAGGATGATTTGTGCTAATGATGTTACCAGCAAAGTAGCATCCAAACCTTCAGAACCATGGACAAGTACTGATGCCCCTTCCTATAAACAGATTCATGTTTTATATTTACTCTTGTTTGTATACAATGGCCAGATTCCAGTCTTAACATTTTCATTCATGAAGTTCCTTGTCATCTTTTGGATCCTTTGCAGTGAGGCTGTTTTATATTTTTAACAATTTAAATAATTTTCTTCCAAATTTCTTTGAATTTCATAGATATTTTCCAGATTCTCAAATTACCTACTTTCACCTTAGATAAACAAAGTTAGAGAACAGGCACACATGTGCATACTTTCTTTGGCCTATGGCTGGATTTTCACCTTCTGAGCCCATAAGCTACATCAATTTAAGAAGCCTCAAAAATCTGAAAAATGAAATATACATTTATTCTGATTAACTAAAACATTAAGAAGTAAACATGTCACTACTGTGAATGAAAGCATTTAATGCACTTGCATTGGTATAAAAATGTAACTGTGTAAAGGTACACATCAAAAATTTATAATGCAATTGTTTTAGGCCCCTCATATTGTGAGGTCCAAAGCTGTAGCTTAGTTAGCATGTGTGTAAGTCTGGTACTAATCTGGCTCACATTTACATGTAAATAAACATGAAAACTTAGTAATGGGTTACATGATTCAAGAATATGAAGTTCAATATGTTATCCTGTCAACTAACACATTGTATCATTTATGTATTGAGAATTGAATGATAAATGATTTAGATAACACTGACTATTCATGTCAGTTGAAGTTGTGACATACCTGATCAAGGCACTGAGCCACCAAACAGGCACAATTGAGTGTGTCCTTTATATGCGACATCCAATTGGATGATTCCAAGCGTGACAGCCATTTCTCCATTGATACAGTTGTGTCATTACAAGCTGAAAAAAAGATAGTGCAACATACAACTCATCTGCAAGCTCATTTTATTCAGGAACTTACCAGAAACTGGGTCAGTTGTTGCACGTTGAATCTATGGCTGTCAACAGATTAACAACTTATTAATAAACTTCTCAAAAACTGCAGTAAAAACATACCTGTACTAAAATCTCAAGTTATGTGGCAGCTTTCTGTTCCAGGGAAGTGTGCACTGACAATTTCTATGAAGGACAGTTCCTTAATGCAATGATATTTATTAAAAAAATGTAACATTTTTGAAAACGTGTGCCATCAGACGCCCTTGCGTATCTGTAACCAATGCTACTTTAATTGAAAAATATGATCTCTTCTAACTGGGCTTCAATGTTTTATATTATAGTTCTTACTGTCAATAGAATTTTAAGAAACAAACAAAAATCAGTACCACAGCAAATTGTATGCTGGTCAAAAATAGTTTAATCCATAACATATGATATTCATCCATAATGCGGACTCAAATACACTATGCAACATTTAAAATGACTCAGGGTTTTAAATTATTTCAGTATTTGGTTGGACCTTTTGGGCTCACCTATAATACCAATACAATGTGAATTACTGATCTGCCTAATAATCTATTGGGAGCAACTTTATCATCACCGTCCCACACATGTATACTTATGCACCATGCAAATACATCCCATACAAAGAGGAATGGTGTAACTGACAGCAGGACATAATTATGATAGGTTGTTGTAACAGTACTGAGCTATAACAAGAACTATACTCCAGTCTGAATAAGGTGAAGATGATGATGTGGGATAACTGACCTTCAATGAGCTTGGCTAGGGAATCAAGCAGGACATGATGTCGATCAATGGGCTTATTGATTCGTCGCCACTGTGGATAATACATCTCTACCTCAAAACCACCACCTCGAGACTGAAATGTGATGGGACAAAATGAGAACTTGACATTAAGAAAATTTACACATAAAAACTGAGCATTACAGAATACTTTACATTCCATATTCAAAAATATATTTCCTTCTAAAATGAATTGATAATAATTCATAATGTACAGTGCTCTTTACTTATGTAATTGTGGCTAAAGTATCCAGAGTTTCCTGTCAGAGGTCTATACTGAATAAATTATTTTAAACCTTACGTGAAGCTTCAATGCCTAATTCCACTTTCATACTTGGTATGTGGATTATATAACTATCTGTGAAAAGCCATGTTGAATCAGTTTATACAATTCTGAAACTTGCACAAATTTGTTTGCAGATTTCAACAACTTCCTTAACAATCAACACTAGAGTGTAGTCCTCTGGGTTGTTGCACTGTTTAATCTTCTGACTCTATACCAGTGTTTTGCAAGAACATGCTGTTTTCATCAACCCTGAAATGGAGATAGCAAGGTAGTACATAAAGTTTATGTACAATCAGAAGACTACACCCGGAAGAGCAGAAAGTAAACTCACACCACTATAAAAACCTCATATCTTCCAATTAAATTTAAATAATTGCCACCACAACTGAGTCAACAAAACTGAAAAAAAAATTTCTCTAAGACCAGCTGAATTACATGAACCAGTATAATTATAAAGAGAAATTTCAGACTACCATATCTATGCCGTGCTCTATTAGTACACCGCCTTCATCCTATAGCGCTTGTATGAATACCATCACAGGGTGCAACACCATTCTGAGCTATATGAGGAAATATGAGTCATAAGCTTGCATATTCATCAGTATTATTCAAGAAAACTTTTCCCACAACATAATTATTAATTATGTATTTTTTTTATTCCTACGTAGTTTCATCTATGTAAGATTACAAAAGTCTATTTAGTACAATGTTTCCATATTAAATTTCTGTTATTACCTTAGAATGACATGATACTTGATGTTCACTGAACAGTTGATAGTTACATAGTCATTCAAATAATGTTAAATACTCATAACCATAAACACAAAACCCCACCATTCAATTCAGTACATTCCAAACAGCCCTAAAAGGCCACAACAGATATCAGTTCTATTGTCGCCCACACTTTGGTCTCCCAACTAGCTTCATAACTTCATATTTTCTTTAGAAGTATTGCATGCATTTCTATATTCCCAATAGATGACACATGTCAAGGTCATCCTGATTGCTACGATGCTGCTGACACCAGTTGTGTAGGTATAAACATGGTGTATTTACAAGCAGAATGCATGTTCATTCTCAAGCATTACTTCACATTGAAACTGTCTGCCACTGTTTATGAAGTATTTAGCAATGCATATCCTGACATGGAAGTACAAAATAAAACAACAATACACTGACTAATAACAGTTTGAGATACAGGAAGTGTTCATGTGTCTTTGAAAACATCATTGAGAACAACATTGTGGACATCTGCTGTAAAGCTGTTCTTCCTGACAAATAAGAACTAAAAATATGTCATCTGTCTTGATGCCACCAAAGCTTACAAATACTATTGTAGTTAGGGTTGCATTTCAAATGAAACACTACACATTTCTTGCCTGCTCTATGCATGTCATGTCCAACTCTACCTTCTACATTTTGGTTTACCTGATTTTGTAAAGAGTACAAACTACAAAGCTTCTTGTTACGTAATAAAGAAAAATATTGAAAAAGTAGTCTTAAGAGAATCTTGAGATATGATTATGCAGCAGTCATTCCTAAATTCCTTACAGTAAAAGTGTGGGGCATTAAATTATAGAAACAAACTTTTATTTTTTTTATCAAACATTTCTCAAAAGTTTTCAATGCATCTATGAAATGCTTTAAGAACTGAAGGAAATCAGCAGCTATAAAGATATTTATGTCATCAACTAAGTTCAGGATTACATTTCTTTTTGGGTATTTCATAGACATGTATATAATGAAGAATGCATTATGGGCATGTCTTTCCATCTATCAAGAACTGTTTTTTTGTTTGCATCAGACTCTTTCTTAGATTTTAATGACACATGGGAAACTGACAGACCATGATGACAAAATATTAATTTGGTATATATAGCCAATTGGAACTTCCGTTTTATTTGTAAACCTGAATGATACCACTTATGCAATTTCTGAGTAACACATATATTTACATTTAAGGGCTTAGATTAAAATAGGTAAGGAAATAAGACAATTGCTTGCTTCTCCTCTGATTTCTAAGGTTCTAAATGCCACTGATTGCATGTTTATGATTAGGACATGTCCTTGTCACACAACTTACATGCTGACTTTCACTTGTCAGTAACTCACTGATTTTGCTCAGTGAACTTTGTGTAGGTTATTAATTTCTCTTCAATGTTGTTCATGTTCAAATGTTACATCTTTTTTGTGTAAGTGCACTTATATGGTGTCAAGATAGAATTCTGCATAAGTATGTCAACCATCCAAACTGGTTCTGTTCTGTGCGTGGAAAATTAAGTTTATATCTGAAAGGTGAAATTTCACCCATGTTGAAAAAAAAAACACAGAAAACTTTATTTTGGTTGTAAGGCAGGAGATCAGGACAGGGCACCTAAGACATGCTGTATTGTGTGTTTAGACTTCATTTTTGATTTACTCAAACTTAGTGGCTAATGAAAAAACTTTGAGGTAATTTCTAAAATCAGCATTTGAAAACTAAAACATCCAACCATTTCCACACATGTGACAAAAAGTTCTTTTTTATCATACAGCGTAATTATTATGTTGCAAAATTTTTTAGCATGTCTTCAGTGAGATAGTCCAATTTATTTATGGTATATGAATAGTCAAGTAACATATATGTTGTTTAAAGAAAAAAAGATACAGAATTATAACATGGTTTGTGACATATCACCTAAGGGGGCTTCACTATAATAGTAGGAAGACACATAATGGAAGAAACTAAACTACCATATTTACACCCATATTTTTTAAGTTTTAACTATGGAATGAGAAATGTATACATGAGAGGAATTTTTCACGTAGTGGTGTGAGTAGTATTATAATTATTTTTTTCATCATCTATGGTCAGCTTCACCGTCATGACCCCTTTTGGGGTTTTCTTGCGAAAGTACCACGGTGGTTTCACCTTGCCATCCGTGGCCAGTCTTTACCCACCAGACTGGAAGAGGAGACGCGGACATGCCTTGAGTGGGACTCGAACCCACGATCGCAGCGGCCAGGTGCATGAGGACCATGCCTCAGACTGCGTGGCCACTGCATATATAAAAAGCATTACCATTACACTCTTATTGGTAAAACATAGTAATGTAGTACTTTATTGCGATAGGGGCAGAATGGTTATCTTCACTCCTCAGTCAAATCTACTGGCAGTTTCAGTCACAATGCATGGGAATGGTTCAAGGTGTAACACTTGCTTATTTATAAAATTCACGATGAAAGTGAACTAGTTGTATTAAAAGAAACACAGCAAAATTACAAAAGTAAATGCTACTCTGGAATGCAGATTTCAGCTAGAAACTCTGAAGATAATGAAGAAACACTCATTCATTATCTCTTCTTGTCTGTGTTTTTTCATTGGAGAGCTCTCTAATCTGTCTTATTTCATTCTGAAACTGTATTACTTACCAGGCTTTTTGTTTTGAGCATACATGACCATACTGTTTCCCCATATTCCTGTAATTAATTCCATATTTTCATGTGCTGCATGATCCATTGCCTCATTGTAACCTGTTACCTATTCTTGTCGTTATATGTATAATTGGGGTTTAAAATGATTGGAAGGACACTCTAAAGCTCTCCTATTGACAGGAGAGGTAAAACTTTCCTAGATGAAGACCAGTTACACGTGATATGATCAGCATCTAACCAAAGGATAGCCTTTAAGATTCCTAACTGAAGTTAGGTACCCACTGAGGTTGAGGGCAGCCATTTTGGGCAGGGGTAATATTCCAAGTGTCACCACGGGGGTTCAAACCTGCAACTGTCAGGTTTGGTGTCGGATGCTCTACCATCTGTGCTACCCTGCAAAGCAGAATAATGGTGGACCTGATTATGATTAATATACACACTGTTGGCCATTTTTGATTGTCATAGTCCAGTTTGCTTGTATATTAACTAGTGAATATAAGTTTTTTCACAATTTGCATCAAGAATACTTATTTCACAAGCAGTTTTGGATCAAATTATGTAATGGTACCATGCAGAAAGGTCAGGAGAAATATACGACCAGCTGAACATCACAAAACAAGGGGCAAAACACAGAAATCTGCAGGAGACATATAGCTTTGCATCCAGATAATTTTGAATGAGAATATAATTGAAGTGGTTTTGAAGAATGCATGTTTCCAAACATGGAATAAGTGAGGGTACCTGATAAGTTCTTGGGTAGTTTTGGCATGCAACTTCCCAACCCATTCATAATTATTTAAAGCAAAAAACCTGGTAAAGTAAATATGTGAACAATTAGATCAAGTATGAAAAGAAAGACCATTTACTAAGGAGATTTTGTTCACTCTGTGAGGAGATTAAAATAACTGGAGATAGTCCTTCCAACTCTCCTCATTCTTAGCAATAAAGGCATAGCACTTACAAACTACCACTCCGACTGACTGACCATCTCTGAAGGTCCTGTGTCACTAAAACAGAAGCCTGTCACTGGATCAGATCCTTCATCAGTTTAATTCACAGCACTTTGACTGTTTCTCTAACAATATGTAGATCAAGTGAATGCTGGTTAACTTATCATTCAATAGTTTACATCTATTACATTTCTTGCTTCTCCACTTTAGTATCTTTCTCCCACCTTATTCTTTTCAGAGGCTACTTTTAAAGTAGTTTCAATGACAGCATTCAACTTGAATTTTTATTTTGCCCATATCAGAATTTAAAGTAATATTAATATAATAGCTCAAATTAATGTTGTTCTGTATCTGATAAAATGTAGATAATGATATCCTGTTATCCTGAAAAGAAGTGAAAAAGCTGTTTCCTCACAACTATATAAAATAATGAGTGTTTAGGAAAGCAAATGATATGACAGAAGTTTTAAAACTGTACAAAAACAGGCATTTTTCATTTATTTTTCTCATGATGTCATAATTAACCGTTTTTATGTTTCACAGAGTTGTTATCCAGACACTTAAATTTTGAAGCACTGTATTAAGATCTTAAGACTTCCTGATAACTTGTCAATTGTCACTCTGCAGCAATGGTGAATCCTGGTCTAAAATTCAGATCTTGGAGAATTTAGACCACATGACCTGAAGTTACTAAAAGGACTGTATTGCCTCACTCTCACTTTCATCGGGAGACATGAGAGCAGTTCTGGGACCTCTAGATGACTGGTGAATCTATCCACTTTCCTAGCCCGGTGCATAAAAAGCTATGGAATGTTATGGTATATAAAATACACGATTCCAAGCAAAACATTAGAGTATTTATTGAATGGAGATATACACTTTTTGTGTTCAGCTTGTTTTAGCGGTCTGGAGCATTTCACACTGATCTTCAGCCTACTAATGTCTCCATGTTATGAAGTTTGTAGAGTGAACAGACAATATTGTATCAATTAGTGCTTTCCTTTCACATCTTGTCTCATCTGTGGGTACAAAACTGAATTTGCTGTGTATAGCAGCATATCTCAACCACCAAGCACATACAAGGAAAAATAAAGTAAATCACCCATTTAAAACGGTTTAAAAAATGATACAAGTACCTAAACTGACAAATACTAACTTTCTAGGAATGATTGGAGTGACTATTATATAATTTTAAAAGTTCTGCATGCATGGTTATATAATTATACAAATAAGGCATGCATGGTTATACATTTGCAAGCTTGCACAATGAGATGTTTGGTCTCCTCTCAGAATATTAATGTGGTTTTACTTGGTAGATGTCCATGTCACAAAATGCAAGTAAAAATAATTTAATAAGGGATTATCATTTTCTGACCTGTGATGCAGTGCTGTCTTGCAGGCTGTTACCAGCATTTCATAAAAAAGTACTGCCTCAATCTTCAGGGTAGAATAATAACCTTCTATGGTGTCACAACCCAGAAGAACACAATTTTTCAGCCATGAACATCTCAAATCTCAATTTCATAAGTTTCAGAATATGAAATATATTCTTGCACATAAAATTTTATTTGCATGAAAAGTATAAAAATTCTGAAGATCAAACACTGGGGATAAAGATACGTTCTCATCTACGTATTATTTCCTCTGTATCCCATCAAGAGTTGGACTGTTCTTGGGGTTGTCATGACACATTGATTTGATTCATCCGAACACTACTGATCTGACAGACAAAGATTTATTGCCAAACGATATTTTTATAATATGATGACTTTATTGCAGAACAATGTTTTGTTTAAATCTAATTTACAGGCATGAGATATAAAATATAGGTTATGAAGTCTCTCCACTTTGATGTATTTCAGCTTTATTGTAAGGAATTGGGGATGGATTTAAACCCATATACTATGAGGCTGCCAGCCAGACTTTAAACTAGATGGTTTAATTGTTTAGTGGTATGCTGCTGTGACACACAGTCAGCTGGACAGTGTATGTGGTAATCACAGTAAATTAATATTAAAATTTTCTCTCTTGTGAGAAACAAAGTTTTCCAATGTCAGATAGAAATTCCACTTCATTTAAATTCACTATATCATAATCTCTCAGACAAATTAATTTCTCTGGATTTTATGGTATTATTCATGGGAGAAACATAATGTTATATTTGTGACAATGGTGAACAGTAGAGTTTTAATATATCTGAAAACATAAGACATGCCTACCTCCTCAATGAAAAACAATGAGAGCATATTTTTTAACCCTCTGAAGCTGAAGCTCATCTAAATAATATTTTAAAATTAAATTCTTGCCTCAAAGTAAATACAACTTATCTTCATTACAAAGATCAGTTGATTAATGTTGTTTAGGGAAATAATCACTGTTTATTCTGAGAATCATATAAAACCCATAAACATACTCCGTGGGTAAAATGTAGAGGTCCTGAATGTTAAAGCAGGTGGTACACACACTACCCACTGAACTTAAAAAAGGTTAACACACTGTTCTGCTATACACTGCTAGTTATATCTGTCAAAAATGTAATATGAATTATTTTTATTGATAGACTCTAAATTCTATTACTGTTCTGTTTATGTGAGAAATTCTCAAGTGCAACCATCATCTATTTTTATTAATAATACAGAAACAACAGAGTTAATCAGATTTAAAGTGTTTCCATGTTTCTCTTCAATTTTAATTTTCTTTTTGCATATACTGAAGAACCTCAGTAGACATTTAAATGCTCTTTACACATCGAGTGATGATCAACTGTTATAAATATTTTGGAATATGAACATGGAAAGCAAAAGTGAATGTTGCCATAGAAATATTTTTATTGTGAATGCCACTATAACAATTTATTTTTGCATATGAATGTATAATAATCAGTGGTCAATGGTATTGTGTTAATTTCTTTTGTAAACACAGGTATATGTATAATTTTGTTTATCCTCAAAAATGTTCTATGCCTTCTTGTGAATCAAGAAAGAAGATTTATGGTTATCAGGCTATAATTGCACTGATATATCCCTTGAAACCATAATCTTAGGCAGAAAGATAATTCACTCCATCAATTTACTGAAACACCAAGAAATAATGCAACCTGATTTCTATTAGGGAAGTACATGGTTTTCCTTGTTGCTTCTAGATGTGTATCAGTATGGTAATCTGAAGTAGGCCATGGTTCTATCCTCCCCAATTCTTTCAGATTCATGATATTTAATAATCACAGCTACTGCAGTTGATAGATACATTGTATAATAAAAAATTCATAGTAAACAAATGAATAAGATGGAAAGAAATAGGTAAATAATCAAACAGATAAATAAAAAAAACATCAGAAAAGGTGTGGATGGAATGATTTAGGGTCCCAGATTACAGTAGGCCATTCTATTTTAAACTGCAGGCATAATGAGTAACATGAACCATAAGAGTGTCATTAAATAAATGTGTGTTATGTGTGGTGTGGGTTGATAGACACTAGGATAAACTGAATATTTCAAATACATCAAGTACTGTCAGCACAGTGCCCTAGTACCAATCCAGCATAGTCCCATCTGCATACAGGACATCAAACCTCAGGTTACTCAGGTTCTACGATAGCTCCTTACAAGAGTTAAAAATTACAGTGCAGTGGATAAAACTCTTGTTTCACATTAAGGGGGATTGTATTTGAGTCCTGTCACTCAAAAATGAAGTATTCCGAGTGGGGGGGGAGGTTGTTTCTTCAATTATTCCAGTGAATGTGCCCAGCACATTTATCTGGAAGCTACACTATGCTATGCTGTGCTTGCTCTCCTACAAATATTACGAAGTGATTAGTGAGCCAGGTAGCTCAGTCAATATAGTGAATGGCTATGGAATGGGCAATCAAGGTTTGATCCCTGTCATAGGCAGAGGATTTTCCTCTAGCCTCTGAATCCAGACCGGCTCTGGGGCCCACCCATCCTCCTGTACAGTGCGTAACAGGGTCATTTTCTGGGGGTAAAGCGCAGCTGGTACATGCTGCTGATCACTCCCCCCTTCTAGTGCCAAGGTTGTGAATGAATATGAGCTACACCTCTTCTCCCCTAAGAGTCAACATTGGCATGTAATGGGATAGCTTTTACCTGACCTGATCTATGAAAAAGTATTAAGAATGAATCTGTGAAACTTAAGATACTAATTTAACAGCTGTGGCAGGTTAATTTTTTAAAAACCAAGTTCCTTTAGCACATACACATTTGTCCCACAGTTACTGTCAGTGCTGGAAACACCTCTGAAACTTAACTTTTAGAATTGTTAATAATGGCTTCAATGAAATATTTTCATATCATAAAACATTTTGCCTTTATGGTCTTCTTAACTTTAAGAACATAAACAGTCAAAGAGAGCCATATCTAGTGAATTCGGAGGTTACCTCGCTTATAGAATACAGTGTTTAACTAACAATTATCACAAAACCTATGCTCAGTGGGCTGGTGTTACAGCAAATTTGCCATTTTCTGTATCTCCTCTTTTGTAGCTGACATTTAAATACTTGTATCATAAATATAAATGTTGGTTAATATGTGAGATTTGAGGTTCTCATGGTGGGGAAGATGTCAAAGTTGTCCTCTGGGTTATGATACCATGTGGATTCACAGGTAGATACCTATGCAAGTGTCACAACTTTGAACAATAACATCAACATGTTGATTAACAGTCAGACATTGTGGTTCTTATTCATCATGAAAATAATTAAACATCACTTTTGTTTTGCTGTGCTTTACTAATTGATGCATCTCCAAATTCTATCTTTATGAAATGATTAGTTTGTCAACATCTTCCCAGTCTTCTTGAAAAATTTAATGGATACACATTTTTTCTGTCCCCTCAGGCATTGTTAACTGACACAAGATAAAAATACTTTTCACTTCAAACAGTGACCATGAATAATTGATGTAATGGAATGTGCTGACATCACACTTAAGTCTTGATACTTTTTCAAAGATGACGATCTTTGGGTTGCAGCACCATGTACTCTGGTAGACGTTTACAGACATTTCAGAGGTACTTGCTGACTTGTCACCCTGATAATGGAGGCAGCAAGTACATCTGAAACATCAGTAATCTTCTACCAGACTACATGGTGCTAAACCCACAATACTCACTGTTGTGAGAACCAGAAATCCTATTTGATAGTTTTTGATCAGACACACACAGACAGACCTTAGGAGGGAAATAAAATCAGGCTGTTTTCAAATCACTGCCTCTACCCTAAAATATCTTGAGGAATACAGATAGAACAATAAAGCAAGCAGATTCGCACATCTCTGTCAAGGTGCAGGTAAAACACTAAAAGTGGTTTGTGGGGGTATTTGTGCAGTACCTTCAATTTCAGTATTTAGATTGGAGCATACCTTGGCTGTCTGAGCAAGTGTTTGTGTACGGGTGTCAATAATGTACCCACGTTTACCGGGTCCCAGAACAGAGTTGATGAGTCTTTCATCTTCCTTGCATCGTTTGGAATTGGGACCTGTCAGAGGTTGGCTACTCCTCATCAGAACACTCTGAAAACATTCAAACATAATAATTATACTCCTTATTATATTAAATTGTAAATTAAGTCAAAAACTGCACTTTTAAGAATGTTACTGAATATGTAGCAACTGACTATACCAGCAAGTCAGTGCTGTTTCACTTCCCTTTCAAATGCTTGTGGTGATACTCTGACTTCAAATTCAGTGATGTGACTTTCTCTGCATTAAATTTCAAAACAGTTTGTAATACTGGCTATGGAATGGAAGATGAGGTTAAGGATTCTTCTCTTTGCAGTAGGGGCCCATATAGCAGTAACTACATGGAGCTCTTTCTCTTCTTGTTATGTTAATAATGTGAGTGGCTGGAGTGTCAAGCCGAATACTCTCCTCCATCTAATGCCAAGATCTAATATGTATGTAACTTTGTCACCACACCCCTATTGCAGTGCTTAAGCACAAGGAATAACTACGAGGTGCGATCGGAAAGTTTCAAGACTGTGTCAATAGAGGGCGAACCGGATGTAGTACGAGCTTCTGCCGCTAGGGGGTGCGGCCTACATTCATAGTGAATCAGTGTGCCAGCCGGCATCATCGAATTAGCATTTGTTTCTTAGTTACGGGCGGTTTGGTAGTGCATTACACCG
>NW_019060039.1:166868-182983 GCF_000696155.1 Zootermopsis nevadensis
TTCTTTTTTATTCAAAGCTTTTTATAAGGAACAGATCACTTGAAACTCATGTATTCCAAGCCACAAAACCATGTTTTAATAATGGGTTCAGAGCTGCTTGATAAAACATGCAATATTATATATTCAGTTTGCAGTTAAAAAGTATGAGTTCAGTTTGTGTAGTTTTGCTGTGTCCTGACACCCACATTATTTCAGTCCCTTCAATGTGTTATTATATTAAAATTGCATAACAATTAGTTTTTTTTAACAAATGAAATGTCACTTTCTTGACACAACAAAATTGCACATAATTTCTGAGAGCGCAGATAACTTCATATTGACAGAAATCCCTTGTAATCCAGGCAAAGTTTATTGTGTCATTGTGGTCCAGAAAAGAAACATCTCCCAACTGCTACTATAATTAAAAAGGAAAGATAATTTATCAAACCATTTTACAGTTTAATATAAAACTTGTTAAGCAAGCTATCTACCCCAGGATGTCAAATTGTAGGACAGTCATGAATTTAAGTGGAGTGTCCCAGTACCTTTGCAAAAACTTTCTCTGGACGGCCAGTTGTAGTAGATTATAGATTTATATAATGTGGGATTCAGTTGTTTGTGTTATTGGTTTGTAAATTTTCTGAGTGTGGATTTCTATTGGAATATCAGTTCCATGTTATTACAAGCTGTTTATAATATAAAATGATGACATCAAAGACCTCATTGCATTATGGCCTCAGAGGCTCCACAAATCTGTGTCTGCTCTGTAGTGAGTAAAACTGACATCATATGATCACTTCAGCAACATACCCCACCATCATGTCTATAGCTGAGAACTGGAAACCGTCCACCTTCACGGAAACTAGCAGCAGCTTTGATAGTGTTATCATCCACACACTTGGGAACCACAACTGCACTTGGATATGTGGCACAGACCTACAGAACATGAGATTAATTAAAACTACATGAAACTCATGAAAGCAAAGCTAAGAAAGGTCTTGTGAGGTATCTTAAATCTATGTAGACATTTATGGGCAATTCCCCACAACTTGGCTATTAATTCAATACATTTAAAAGTTCAGCAGTAACACTGCTCCTGACCTTAGGATTCTTGCATTTCTCCAATCTAGTAAGAAAAACTGAGGGAGGGTAGTTTCCATCAACAATTGAGATAGTATTGCTACTATTCATGAAGAAAACGTGGTTATTTTCTTTATTTAAATCACATTTCATATCATGTACATTTAGAATAAAAAGAGTTCTCTCTTTCCCCATATCAGAATATACAGACACTTTAAGAAAGTTTAGATTTCAAAAGATTATGAAATTACAAAAGTAATGTATTTGGGGATAACATATGTAAATACTATAAAAACACAGAAGCTCTAATTGATGCTAGTGGGGAGGTAGGCCTAGAAGTAAACACAGAAAAAACTAAGTATATGTTGGCGTCTCATCACCAGAATGTGGGACAGAATAATAACATAAAGATAGCTAGTGGATCCTATGAAAATGTGGCATACTTCAGATATTTGGGAGCAACAGTTAACAAATGAAAATTTGATTCATTAGGAAATAAAGTGCAGATTAAATATGGGTAATGCTTGCTACCATTCAGTTCACAGCCATTTGTCTTTTCGCCTGCTTTCTAAAAACATAAAGATTAAAATATACAAAATTATATAATTTTGCCTGTAGTTTTGTATCGGTGTGAAACTTGGTGTCTGACACTAAGGGAGAAACATAGCCTGAAGGTGTTTGAGAATAGGGTGCAGAGGAGAATATTTGGACCCAAGAAGGTTGAAATACTAGGTGGCTGGAGAAAGTTGTATAATGAGGAGCTTCATGAATTGTACTCCTTGCTAAATATATTTAGACTAATAAAGTCAAGGATGATAAAATGGGCAGGGCATGTAGCCCACATGGGAGAGAAGAGGAATGCATGCAGGGTTTTTGTGGGCAAACCAGAACGTAAGAGACCACTAGGAAGATGAAGACGAAAGTGGGAAGACAATATTAAAATGGATCTTAGAGAAACAGGATGGGGTGGTGTGGATTGGATTCATCTGGCTCAGGACAGGGACCAGTGGTGGGTTCTTGTGAACATGGTAATGAACCTTTGAGTTCCATAAAATGTTGAGTATTTCTTGAGTGGCTGAGTGATTGATGACTCTTCCAGAAGGACTCAGCTACATGCAGTAAGTAATTAAGTAAGTAATGTATTTGGTAGTTACCAGTGATGCCTTGATATAAATTTTTCACCAGTGCACTTGTAGTAAGAAAGTTGGGCTTTTTCTACCCCTCTTTCTCACTATCTTCAACACATTAAAAGATGTATTTTACATTGTTTGTGCAGATATATTCATGGCCAATGTTATAACAATTATCCTCTATTAAGGAGTTTTAATATTATACTGTTGATTCTGAGGTACAGTATTCAATAAATTTCCTGACAAAAGAATGACACAACATGCACAAATCAAAGAAATGCATAAACCAGGAAAGAAGAAGTATGTTAAGCAGAAACTACACATGGTATTGCAATGTAAAAATTATGATTACTCTCACACTACTAACTGGACTGAAATGGAAATTGGAATTAAAATTCATAGCAGTTCAAAAATACCATTTAGAAAAGAATTTCTTAAAACTGGGAGTTTTCACACAGAGAAGTGTCTTGCTTGGCTCTTCTTGGAGATATAATTAATTGATTATAAAACATACATCAACATTTACTGGATTATGAAAAAAATTTCATATAGAATTGAGATACTTTCTGAAATGATCTTAATGGGTGATTCTGAAAATAGATCAAAAATCAATTTTAATGTTACAAATGTATTAATCGTTAAAGTTTGCCTCGTTACACTATTTCCTAACTACATCTCTCTTGAGTCCAAAGAGTCTCCACAGTACTGTACTTGCAAATTTTTAAATTTGTGTTTGTCTCTCAATGTAAGAGACCAAGTTTCAGACCATACAAAATATAACTTAAAATTAATAATATATTTATGTCTTGCACTTTAAATCCATATAGAGTGTTCAACATTTAATGTAATATCCTATGATAAAACTGTCCATTGATTCAACACTTATACCTGAAAGTCCTTATTGATGTAGCTGATCCTCCATTCATCTCCCTGACTTGTCACCAACTGTGAATATTCTGTCTCAGGTCGGAATGCTGTCCAACCATCCTCCATGATTGGGAACAGAGGGCGGTAGAAGAAGGGGTACAGTTTGTTAGGTTCATCTGGAAGAACATTCAAGATGCTTGTGTATGCTTAAATATTCTAAATTAAACATTGAGAGAATCATGAAGGGTCACCCTCGGTGGTCTAGTGGTAGCGTGCTTGCCACTGGACCCAAGATTTAGGGGGTTCAAACACGGCCGAGGTCGACGGATTTTTAAGGGTGATAAAAGTCCGTAGCACAACTTCCTTCAGAGGGGAAGTAAAGGCGGCGGTCCCATGTCGTAGATTTACTGCATGTAAAAGAACCTTATGAGCATGAACGAGATGTTTTGTAAGCAAAATTCAGAAGCCATTTCTCACCCAAGTCTCTCCTGATTCACTACTAGATGGCTAGCAGACAAATCAGGATTGAGTAGAAAATGTGGACAGGCAGTGGGCTTGTCACTCACTACTCATAAACGCGCGCTTTAAAATATAAAGAAACCTCCCACATGGGAGGAGGCCAAGGCTCAGCTTTGGGCTGTTGCGCCATAGAGTCAGTCAGAGTCAGAATCATATTTATTTTAATGTGAGCACACCAAGTAAGCATCATATTACTCATATATTCCTCAGGATTTATAAGACAAGGAGGGTAAGTAGAAGCTCACCCAATACATCCATGTAGGCATGTTTTTAAACTGAAATAAAATTATGAAATGTTTAAAAAAGAGGTTCTCATATATAAATGAGTATGCAACATAAAATGTATATTTAATATCCATTACTTTAATTTAAAACATATTCTGATTTGGTGAAGACAATGGAGTCTCCATTAACTGACATTCTCTTAACAGGCTCTGTGGCTTAACCACTTCCCCCTTTGATAAAGCACTCCTTATTTGGATAAGATCCATCATAAAAATGAAAAATAAATTAAAGAAGGGAACACAAGAGCCATATTTTTATCACCCAATGTGATATCATGGGTGCTACATACTAATCAAGGAGTTTTGGAAGGCTCAAAGAGAACATATTGGCAGAAACTGTCAAGTTGTATTTTTAAACAATATAAACTGAGACACTAAGGGCCTCAAACATAAACAGACAAGTTGGGTCCAAAAGCTATAATATCCCATGCAAAAAGGCAAAGAAGCATTACATGTGGCCCCCTGTTATGTATAACAGGATGCTTCATCTAGACAGATGGATGTTCTACTGAAGAAGTGAAGAGTCTACGTGATGACAAAATGTGTACTGTCAGCACTTCAGAAAAAAAATGACAATTATTTTATTTAATAAAAAATAACTTAATTTACATTATTATATACATTTAAAATTATTATTGTATGGTATATCTGTGATTGATATATCATTGCTATGCTTCACTCAATGATGAATTTTTATTACTCTTTATTTATTGTTCCTAGAAGCAAAGACTGTAACTCCACTTTAAATAGCTTTTAAATTAACCATTCTACTACTTGGTGCTGATTATACCAATTAAGCAGTAGTCCAGTATACATAAGAGCCATGGTAAGTCAGTAAATTGATCTGATACAGAGAAGATTTCTGAGGTTTGGTTCCTGGCAAGAGTATTCAGATTTCTTCTATTCACTTAATTTCTTTAGAAATACAAATCACAAACTTTCCCATTATGTAATTTTATCATTTTTTCTACTTATAACCTGCTCAGGTAGGCTGATAAAGATCCTGATGGGGCAGAGGCAAGAGAGGCTCTCAAGTTATCCTTTCTGTAATATTTTATATGTATCTGACCCAAAGGAGTCTCTTCTTCTTCTGGGTTTATTATACTCTTAATACCTGTAAGGTCTTGCAAGATTTATAAACACATATCTCACCAGAAAGAAAAAAATTATTATCTCTACCTCCAAGGTCCTGTCCCACAATTGAGGTTTAGCTTCACATTCCTGTGTCCTTACAAAGAACTCAGATGTGAAGGTTGACTGGATTAATCTCACTGGAGACAAGACCATAGCCACATGAACCTATGCAGCACTCCACAGGGGGCCCAGACAGCACAGACATTTTAACAGTCACATTACCATTAGTTTGGTTTGTTTCTCTATGTTACCATATATGGAAACTATGATGTAATCTGTATGATTTGAGGTTTTCACAGTGGTAAGTATGAAGATTTCTGTTTTCTGGGTTGTTGCGCTGTGTAGTCTGGTAGATGTTTACCAATGTTTCAGAGGTCATACTGCCTCTGTCTACCAAACTACATAGCGCAACAACCCAGAAGACAGAAATCTTCATGATGTAATCTATTACAAGTCCCCTGAATCCACACAGTCCCATGAAAGTCACAGCCTGTCAGTGCAGCTGGACTTGAAGTTAGGGTTCAAACTGCCAGTGACATCATTAAGACAAACTCATTTGATGAATTTAATTTCAGATCATGTCATGGTGGAGGTTCTCATGCTGGCACAGATCATAGATCATGATTTTTGTAGCAGGCTGATGCCAATGGTTCCAAATGGGGACATTTTCATCATGGTTATTTTGTGCCAATATTCCATTGTATGCCACGGTGGTCTAGCGGTTAGAACGCTGGCCTTGTAATCCTGGGGGTCTCGGGTTCGATTCCCGGCGGTGCCCGAATTTATAACTTGTGTTGGGCAAGGCCGTGGTCTAGGCAACACGGAGTTTTCCTCCGTGGCATCCCAACAATTACTCCATTCACACACAGAAGAAGGCAATGGCAAACCACTTCTGGATCATCTGCCAAGAACGTATATGAACAGGTCCCAGTCCGAGAAAAGGATGGAAGGAACCTGTTCATATGGACCTGTCGTCAGACAGAACACTAAATAATAATAATAATTCCATTGTACACAAGCCCACTAAGAACAAGAAAATCTACAATGACTTTCTCATCAAACTAAATGCTGTCTCTAATAAGGATTTTGAATATGTGAGAATCCACATAGTAAAGATTCCACCACCACACTTCTTGTTAATTACTCTGGCAGAAACAGATGACCACTGGCCAATTTCCTAGCAGCCCTGAGGATAAGAGCAGAGATTGTTCTCAAAACGTTGGCAGAGGTATGGTTTATTCACCATTCAGCCACCTGACGCGGCTTGTAACCAGAGAGTCTTCTCCATGACCACTACTGTGAGAACCTGAAATCTCACATAATTATTTTAGCACAAGATTGTAATGATGGCTATTGTTTATCTGGAAGAATACTTCAAAATTATAGCAGTGTCTGCTTCAAGTTTCTGTTGGAAAATTCAATGGAGCAGATTAGTCTTCCTAAAGGTTGATTTCATTTTTCAGGCACTTTACTTTGGATCAAGATGCTTATTTATGTAATATCTTTAATTGATACCACCCACAGATTTTATATTGAGGTAGAAAGGACCTTAAAACCTTTGTAAATTAACAATCATAATTAATCTCTTCTTTAAGTCCAATCACCAGATCTGTTAAACACTTCAAATAAATAATTTATTCTGCAATTACATTAATAATAAACTCAAATTTGGGAAAACTTGTAAAATATTGATTTAAATTTCAGTAATCATTTTGATTTCTCCGTGAAGACACATTTTAAAAGAATTTAACATGTCAGTAATATATGCTAGGAAAATAATTTTCAACTCTCAGTTAAAATTATCCACTTCACGACAAATAGCATCATATTCACAAAAGCAGTGTCATTTCATAATGAAGTTTGTAAAATTCACCCAATACTTTTCCTTTACTCAAACAATGGACCTCTGAATGATACAAAAAATCTTCGTATCAAGAGTTCAAATTCTTAAGAAACTCCTGAAAAAGTCGATGATTGAGTTCTGAGCTCAAATATTGTTGACAATTTGAGCCACCCTTTCCACAATGTCTCTTAAAACTTCATCAAATCTTGTTACTCAACTTATCCTAGAGCATCTACTCATATGTCCAAAGAAGTCTGTATGCAACAGGATTTGATGCTAGTTAACGACAAGGCGATTATCGCTGCAGAATTTTGGAAAAATAATATTTAGTCATTGCTGATCACGGAAATGAAATTAATTGACTTGCATTCATTTTATTTACAATGTATAATGTCACAACAGGAGCCAGTAAAACTCACTCAGCATGGTGACTAGGCTACAAGTTTGACAAGTTTGGTATGATTCCAGGCAGGGCATAGTTTTTCACTTAGCTACAACATTCAGACAAGCTCTGGGACCCATCCAGTTTCATATCCAATGGGTGCCACTGTTCACTCTTCAGGGGCAAAGTGGCCAGGGCATGGAGCTAACCGTTCACTCCATTTAATATTGAATTCAAGAACAACATCTACTCCCTGTAGGGCTTGTATGGCATCCAATTTCCATTAAATTTTGGTATTAATGCACTTTCTGGCATCCTTGATTTCTTAATTTGTTTTACATGGCAAGACTATTTTGTTTGTTTCTTTTCTTGCTCTATTAACAAATGTTAGGCTTCCAACTTCTTCTCTAAAGATTCTGTTCCTAATTCTATCTTTTCTTGTTTTCCCCTCATTACTTTCCAAAAATTTCATACAAGTTTCTTGCATTTTTTTGCCTTTCTTTGTGTAAGGGTTCATGTTTTAGCATTAAATGTTACAATCAGTTTAAAGTACACTTTGAAAATTGCTAAGTAAAGCACAATACCCAGTGACAAATATTAAAATAAAATAGTTGTGTGTTACTAAGGTGAAGGTAAAAGGTACCCTTGAGGCTTAACTAAGCACCATGAAACAGAACACAATCTTCATGCCACCTACAAGCAAACATTAAGATGGAGGAAAGAGCAGTCAAAGAATTATGAAAGAAAGAAAGTGAAAAGATAGAAGAGAATGAAAAACTTTTTCTCCATCCAATTTTATAAAATGGAAAAAAAAAAAAAAAAAAACTAAAAGAAGGAGAAGCTCACTCCCCATAAGGTGCAAACAGCTTATACAGCTGACACGCCCAAAACACTACCACTAATACTAGTACTGCGCTTATAAACTTCCTTTATTAAAACAGAAAATAGGCTGTAATGTTCAATACAGCTGTTTAAACATATCCCACTTGTGTTATCACATGATGGTGGTACCACAGAGATAAGGCAAGCTGTGCCAGAGTGGGGAAAGAGCATGTTGCCCCCTCCACTTAAAAAACATGATGTTAGGGGTGTTGCTCATGATAAACTAGTGTTTGTTCCCCTTGACAAAACGTCCTCACAAGTATGTATAAGGTTCATGATAACACATACAAAACAGTAAATATCTCATTACATGGATCACATACAATTCTAAAGTCAGCCATGTCTGAAAGACTTGAAGCTTATGACATACACTTACCCAGTGATGAGAGGCTCTCAATAGTTGTAGCAACCTTTGCAAATTCATCTGGTGTACAGATGTCCAGCTGAATGATTCGAAAATCCTTGCACTTGATTATTAAACTTCCTCCTTGCAATCCATTGAGTTTCTTCTCTACTGCATCTACATTATGATGAAGAAGCTGGAACAGATACACAAAGAAATGACTGAGCTACATGAAAGAAAATACTGTATTATCTTTTCAATACAGCTTATTACAAGATAGTTTCATCTTTAAAATATATATTATGTATTGGGAGCTGTCTCACATACAAAATGAGGGTAATTTATATTACTCTTGAAACTATCACCAATGAACCAAGAACTGAAGATCTATCTATAAATGTGCAGCAGAAGATATCACATTATGTCCACCATACTGGAAATGAAGCAATGAGGATGTCTGACACTTTTCTGACTGATAAGTGACTTTTCATGTAAATCTAAAATCATGCAATGAAAGGGTTTGCTATCCCTGTACTAGTGGAAAAGTAAATGCACAAGGGTGTTAGCTTAGGCTCCATCTGTCAGTCCAGTATTTGCAGTGTCTATGAATAGAATGATGAAAGTCATTACACTGCTTGAGCTGTCCAAGTTTATTGCATTGATAAACAGAAACAAATAAATGACAAGTTAAGATCTTTGGTCTAGTACTGCATCTGTGAAGATTAGGTGCTGTGTTAGATATAAATGTTAACTTAATCATCAAAACTTGCTATCCTGTCTTATGAATTAAGTTAAACTTTTGAGTCGAATTAGAACATGGAATGTTAACTAACTATATGGCTTAGGGATCCATGTTAATGCAAAATAATGTGAGCACGTATTTTCATACTTGTTGGCTTTTCTTTCATCAATTCCTCAATAATATACAGCAATGTAAATGATTGACAGGTAAGTAACGTTGAGCAACATCAAGGACAGATGAAATATCTGATGATAGGACACCCTGATGTAGGCTAGCAACAGTACTCTCAGTGAAAGTTATATAACCATCTACCTAACTGAAAACCTTCAATATGCAGTTGTCTTGTCTATTTCATGGTATGGGACTATCCTTGTCATTCCTCTGAAAAAAACATTTTGTACAACTTTTGGAATTTATGCATATATATAGAAATGTTGCCACTGCAATGACAAATAGGCAGAATTCTTTTGTAGACATCAAATTAACAATTTCTCATATTCTCATTCAAAATTTCAAGTTGTTTTTCTTTCCCATTCTAGCAGAAGTACCAGTTCTTTGCCCATGTTTTTCATTAAATAAACTGTACTGATTAATAAAGTTGCTTATTTATTATGACAGTCTTCAGAACATACATTCTGCTTGATCAAAGAAACGTCACTGAAAGAGCCTGTATCTGTAATAATATAATGAAAACTGCTTATATATTGACAGTGCTATGAATATATTATCCTACTGATCAATGTTGTCTTTATTTATCATTATCCATGGTGACAATCTTACAAATACATATTTTTCACTGACTTAAAGAGAGGTTACTGCAATGAACAAAACGCTTATTTATTATGACAATGCTATGAGTCTTCTCCAATGACCAATGCTCTGTTTATGTATTACAACAGTGTTGTTGATCAATGTCCTACTATCCTACTAGAAGACTATCTTAATGAAGAATTTTCGAATATTGGCTACTGATAATGTAATGTATATAATGCTATATCTCCAATGGGATTATATCATAATAATTATTGTATTTTGGTAATGTATAATATAGATTAACATATCCTATATCAATGTATATTTGATCTACAGGAAATAAAGTATTATTATTATATCCCATCTATTCACCACTTTATGGGATATGTACTTCCATGCACCCGAGACAGACCTTGTCCCTAAGGTACATAGGGCAGCAGCTATTTCTGGGATCCATATTGTTTTTAGCAAGTGCCATGTGCTGCATTGTCAAGACCAGAAGTGTGAAAGGAAAGAAGTATTTCTTCCATTTTTACACGATTTGTTGGTCATTGGTAATGATTTAAAGGTTCTATTTTTGAATCTGATTGAAGACAATTTTATTTTCATCTTTGTTTTGTAAAGTATAAGTTACTTATATAGAATATGAATTTGTATGTTAGCCCTTGAAAGGGCAGTTTTCAAGACCTAGTATCTTAAATAAGATGTCAAGAATCTTAGAGCTTCAACTATGGATCTCATTCATCTCAGCATGGTAATTAGAGATCAAATATAATGTTGAGATGCAGCAACTTCACTGTTAATTGAGAATATATTAAATTCATCGTGGGTTCAACTGCCATTTCTGACATGTTATTTGAGATGGACATTTGTATGTTTGATTTATGAAATGGAGACTTGGAGATACTTTTATGGTCACCCAGTGTACTCTTGTTTCTTTACGTCCGAAAGTGCAGCGGCAAGTTATAAACCCATTAAAAGGGGACTCCACTGACTGAAACTCTTGATTCAGCTTCAGTTTTGCAGAATGGCAGTGAACCCTCCTTTGACTTCCTGCCAAACATATTAGGTGTTGGTAACCCACTGTTTATTTTTAATATAGTATTTTATTTTCCACTTTCTACACTGTCAGTTCATAAATCTCATAACAGAAGGCACACTTACATTGTCAACAACATTTCAGTTGGTAGCGTGTTTACCTACAGTATAGGTAGCTGGGGTTAGATTCCAATGAGGTGATTTTCTTAATCACCATGTCTATAACAGCTTTAGAGGAAGCAAAATTTCATTTTTTTTTAAATATTTGCATTTATTTATTTGATTTCTTCCTTTATTCACATTTTGGAATGAGAAGAGTGCAGTTGCTTCAGGGAAACTACAGGTTAGATCCAAGATTTCAAGAAGAAACACAAAAACAGACAGACACACATAAAATATATATTAGCAGTAAGTAAAATGCAACTTTTGAAGAAACAGTTCCTGAACATTATATATATATATATAAGTTCTCAAAACAGAGCTGGAAATCATCTGAAAATCCTTTCAGTGCTACCACATTGTTCTAAATGTATTCAAATGGGATTCCTTTAAGGAGATTCTTGATTTCTGGACAGGAAAAGTCATATGTTACCAAATCCAAGGGCCCATTCCTTGAGAGAATGATGATGACAAACAGGTTAAAGGAGTAGACAAATTTATTTTGGAAGTGAAGAACATTCAGAAGAGAAAAATCAATGAAGATTTTAACAGAAAAATACAAAGAGTTCTAAAATCTGTCAAATTATAAAAGGAATAAGATGTAACAAAGATATCCTTCAACTACACAAAACAGCAGCACATAAAGCATATTTTAAACCAGTTTGAATATTTAGTGATGAAACAACAGATCCTTGCAAAGAGAAGCAGATGCAAGTACAGAGGAAAAACAAGAAGGTACAGCAACAAAAATAAAATCTTGTAAAGTTGGAATCCAAAATTTATTAATAAGACTAGAAGAAAATGAATACAAAAGACTGGACATTTGAAGTAAAATTAATGGACAGAACCAGGATACTGAGCAGGGCATCAGAATTAAAATATAAAGTAAAGAGGTTCATGGGATGACCTAGAATAAGATGGTTCAGCAAGAAGACATCAAGAAGACAGGAAAGAGCTGGTAAGAAATTTAACAGGAAAGATTGGGATGGGATTAAAGAGACTGGCGATTTTTTGCCTGTAGTCCTGTGTAAAATGGAAACAATGCTACAAAAAGAAAGTAAAGTACTTTGTTATGTAATTCAGCTATTTCCTAACTAGCTAAACTGATCTCCTTCAGATCCAAATAATATACTTTATCACAGCACACATCAAATGAATATATAATTACGGGCACAACTTCACTGAAAAAGTACCTACTCTGAAGTCTATTTTTAATTGTTGCTCCAACCACAGTTACTTGTAGAAACATACCTCATTCTTCTACATTGCTACCAAAATAAGGGTGACTTGATAATCAATGAACAAACTTTCATGAAATCTGATATTGGGACTTTTACTAACATTTGTCAACACATTTCAATTTCAGTTAAAACAAGACAACAATAACAAGTTCATTACATAAAGATCTACACAAGTTCTTGTGTGTCAAAATCACTGGGTGGAAGATCTCCCATCTGCTCATAATGCGGAAGGGGGAGGGAATCCTCTGAAATGACATCATCATTTAGTCACACTGGTGAGAGATTTGTTACACTATGCATCATTTCCCAATTTGATATGTGTTGTGATGTTCTGTACATATTAAATTAAATTAAATCCGTGGCGTAACAGCTCCAGAGAGCCAAAGCCGACTAGCTTGACTGCTGGCCTCACATTCACATGCCTAAGCAGAGGTGAACGATCATCCAACCAGATATAGGGTGACGTGTGGTCAGCACGACGAACCCCCAGCCATTGCTAGCTTTCCTGACCGGATTACGCTACTCATTGTAGCTCCCCAATTTCCTCACGATACTGGGTTGGCACCGGTCCCATACACTGGTCGAAAGCTCATGAGAAAATTTCTTCTACCCTGAGACTCAAACCGGTGTGCATTCCGTATCGCCGGTCCGAAGCATGATGCCTCAGACCGCGCGGCTACGGCGCGGGACGTTCTGTACATATAGGTTTTGCAATGGGCTGATCCTCCATCCAAGAAGTCTTACAAAATGTCTAAAGAATTATAGCTTCAGAATTAATTCTGAATGTAAATTGACCACACATGAAAGCTGAAGAAAAAAAAATACAAGGGCCATATACTGGTGCCCTACTACAATGACTGGGACTTGGTGTTTTATGTGTCCTATATTTTAACTTCAGAAAACTTATTACCTTAAACTAAAGTACAAATGCATAAAAATATTTGTTTTTATTATTTTAACATTATTTGGCAGTTTCTGGTGTTTTTACTCGTATATTTCAGGACAGAGAACAGATTTCATTGTGACCCTGCAAGTTTAGAAATTCTCTTAATAATGGAAAGAAACCTAAAGCAACACATCATGATAAATACATACTGAAATATACATGTAAATGACAAGAAGTTTACTAAAACACCTGTATTTTATTGTCCCATTCTGCTACTGCTTTCACAAACCTTATGTAGCCTCTATAGAAGTAGCCTCAGCCTCACTTGTATGAGATTAAAACAAACTGATAACCAACTGGCAGTATTCATTTTAAAAACCTTGGACTGACAGCTTTCTTACGCATTCTGTTCTGACTTTGAACAACAAACTAAATATGTGAATATTACGATCAACTTGTTTGCATTCCTTCTTTATATTCTAAGGTCTCGAGTTCAAATACTGGCCCAGAGATCACGTATCATAACTGAGGTTGTTCAAGGTTTTCCTCAGCCCCTCTAGGTAAATGTCAGGACAGTACATTAAGTGAGACCATACTTATGTCCTTCCACATCCTTTCCAATTCATTACTCTCTAATCACCTTATCGTTTGTTAGTGAATTACTTGATGATATCAGTAGCTCAAACTAATAACACTGGATGGTGGGATGATTAATGAATTTGAAATGACAATATGTGGTTGTGGCCTAATTTAAGGCACTATCCTGACATTTGCCCAGAGTGATTGAGGAAAACCATAAACCTCATCTAGGATTGCCAGTCTCAAGGCTAAAATCTGAAGCTGGGTCTTCACAAATATAAAGTAGGAGTACTAACCAATTGGCTACAATGTTCAGTTGTCATCCTGTCATTATACCATGTAGTTTATGTAATTGAGATTATCATTAAAGAAACCAAGAACAGACAAATAAATAAGCAGGAACAATAATTTTCAGTTCATTATATGTAGAGGGCATTCTGACTTTCTTTTGTTATGCCTCAATTTTAACAACATACGAACATGTTACAAACACTGAGACTTTTCTTCAGTTATTACAGGTTGTTAGCCTTCTTTCCTAACACCCTTCAAATATCAACTTTGCACACTTTTCTTTAAACTCCATACATTTGTATGTATGATGATGTCAATTCATCATGGTGACAAGTTGTAAATGTGAGTACACATTTTGTTTGATTAATACCATTTATGGTCACCCTCGGTGGGGCCTTGGTGGTTTAGTGGTAGCATGCTTGCCACTGGACCCAAGATTTAGGGGGTTCAAACCCAGCCGAGGTCAATGGATTTTTAAGGATGGTAAAAATCTGTAACATGAATTCCTTCAGAGGGGAAGTAAAGCCGGCGGTCCAATGTCGTAGATTTACAGCATGTAAAAGAACCTTACGAGCATGATACAAGATGTTTTGTAAGCAAAAATGAGCGGCCATTTCTCACCCATATCTTTGGTAGAGGCCTTGCAATGGGCTGATCACTTGTCAAAGAAAGTCCCTACCAAATGTCTAAAACTAAATAGAGCAAGAAACCTCCGAAAGGAGGCGGTCAAGACCCACTCTGGGTTGCAGAACCACAAGAAGAAGGAAGAATACCATTTATACCTCAGTCTCTTCCCATGCAATGTTCCAGTAAAAATTTTGTATGCATTTTTTGTTTTGTCACATTGTACTCGAAGGGATATGCAATCTAAATTTGATTAACATCATGAGCAGTCAGTATAAGCTGTCCCACTATATGCCATGTAGGTGCTTGGGGGAGAGGGGGTATAGCTCCTACTAATTCTTGACCTTGTTACCAGATGGGGGTGAGTGGTCAGCATCACATCCAGCCGCGCTTTACCCCCAGGAAAGGACCCTAATACCCATTGGATAGGAGGCTGGGTGGGCTCCAGAACCGATCAGGATGCAGAGACTAGAGGAAAAATCCTCTGCCCCCATTGGGGATCGAACCCCGGTCATCCAGTCCATATAAATTTTGAAAAACTAATAGTCACCCAGCCAAAGAATACCCAATTCTTCATGGAAAACAAAGGTTCATATTAACAAGAGCCCACCACTGGTTGTGAATCTGGTCCACATTGTTACTTAACTATTTGTACAAGTCCACATGGCATCACAAATTAGCACCATTGACCTTTTTATTACCATAAGATACATTCTGAGGATGGTGAGTGGATGAAACTGGCTCAGGACTATCCAATGGCAGGTAACTCTGTACTTTGCTACTGGAGTGTTCTTACTAAACTTAAGTGCAAAACATGTTTAAAAAATAAGTACTATACAAATCAACTAGAAAATATTCCAACACATTTTCCCACTGGGGAGAAGAGGAATGAATTAACAGTTCAGTGGCAAAACTGATTCAAAAGCCAAGAAGAAGATGGGAGGTTGGTCTTCCCACACCCATCTTAGACATCACATCTTGAACCAAGGTACCCTTAAAAGTGGCATTCAGCTTGCTAAAAGTTGTGGAAACACTAACTGAAACATAACATTTGCCTCTTAAGTTTTGAAAAGTTGCTTTAACCCTTTACAGCTCAGTGGTACCACTGCCCTAACAAATAGTAACACTGCATTTTGAATTTATGGGTTTTATATGATTCTTACTGCCAAGAAGGATTCTTTCCCAAAAAAAAAACAGCATTACCCACGTGAAGTGTGTATGAGTAATGGACTGAATTTTTAAGTATTATTTAGATGACTTTAAACTTCAAAGGTTTAAAAAGGTTCACCATCCCTGGTCTACACTACTGTATGATATGAATGGCTTAGTGTTTAACAACATAAAATAATGGTATTTGCG
>NW_019060039.1:182998-212226 GCF_000696155.1 Zootermopsis nevadensis
ATTTACAGAGTTGTTAATCCTTTCCCTGCCAATAAGTCAATTGACCTGATGAGGATTGTTGTGCTAGATCACCTGTAATTCAATACTATAATGATTAAAGACAGGAGTCTGCCAATTTATTTATACATTGGAACAAGACACTAATATTCAAACTAAATTTTCATTAAATAACTTATATTTTGTGCACAGAAATTTCTTTCGTGGTAATTACCCAGAGTTCTTCAACACCTTCTTTTCTGGTTGACAGTATAAGGTGGTGACCAGTGATGCAAAGTGTGCCATCAACTGGTTTTTGGAATGGCCCATGCATCACTACCCCATCAAGCTTAGGAATTAGGATTAGTTCAACAAACTCCATAGCTGGCTTCAATCCAAACCAATCTGGAGATTTGGTTCCTGTAAATATACAAACATATCAAAATGATTCAATGAAGGTGCCAAGCGAGAACAAGCAGAACTGGGGGGGAGTATGTGGATATGTGCTCAGTAGTTCAGGCTTTTTTTTAACTTCAGTTTGCAGACATATGTACTGTCCACAGACCAGGAGAAAAGCCCTGCGGGGGAAAGTCGTTTCAGGGGCGGTGCAGGGGGGATGTTTACTATCAAGTGGACTAGAGGGTTGCTATTGGTGGGAAGTGTGACACGTCAGAGTTTTACACTACTACACACACACACTGAAAACATCAAGCAGTTAAGAGTAGCGTATAGTGAGTGCACCTCTAATGTGTTCTATGAGTGTTGTGATAATATTATAGATTAAATCACTGTGCCACTGTGAGGCAATCTTAAAGCTATACACATCAGAACACATGAAAGCCCGTTGTCTGTTGTTCATTCAGTGGTTGTGGAACGAATGCTTTTAGGATGGGTCGTTACTCACCGCGAAATCTTGCACATGCGCGTATATCGCATTCCTAGCAGGGCTTTTCTCCTGGTCTGTGTACTGTACAAAGCACATAAATACATCAATTTAAACCTGATAAATGATAGGAAGGACATAGATATCTAGGTCTGTATTTCTAAGCTTCATAAATCAATAGTCACTGTAATATGCACTCTCTTAAATATAAGTACATTACATCAGTCCAGAATTCTGATATTGCCAGAATAAGATTATTTGCATGTTTTGATTTTTGTTGAAAAGTTGTTACATGATAAATTAATATTATTATATTAACTGAAACAGAAGGAGTTTTCTGAAAACTGTAACTTATATTCTCTGCCTTATGTGGCTACAGTTTATAAGACAAAACTACAAAGATATGAAGAAAAATTGTACTTCTGCATGACTTAAGAATAATGTGAACATTTTTCAGCAAGACTACATCCCATTAAATTTCGAAGAATTTATTGGCTACCAGGGCGTGATGCTGGCCACAAACCCCATCTACTGCTGAGGTCAAGAATGAGTAGGAGCAATACCATCTTCTCCCCCCAAGCACCTACATGGCATATAGTGGAACAGCTTTACTTTACTTTTATTAGCTACATGAATATAAGCAATTCCTTAGACTGATTACTGGATTGATCAATGATGCTTTATCAAATGTATATGTTATATGCCACCAAGTTGTAGAATTACTCTGAATGATAAATTGCAAAAGATGCAGACACAACCCATTGCAGCCTGTTAAGATAACATACCAATACTTGCCTAGAGGGACTGAGAAAAATCACCAGAAACCTCAGGATAATCAGTGTCGGGCAAAATACTGATGTAAACAAGAAGCAAGAGTGATAAAATCCCAACTGCAACCTTCAGTCATTGTCACTTTGCTTGCTTTAAATATAAAGGTTAATTTAATTCTATTCATCTTCAAATTTAACAGCACAAACTCCTTGCAATTTCATGTCATTTTCACAGTGCAGTTTTGCAGAACTGTTACTGTTCTTACAAACTGTAAATATGCATTCTGATACATGGATCACTTATCAAAAGTGTATTTGGTTTCATTACGCTTGAATGACTGCACTGTCCTATCATCTGATTTTCAGGGCCAAAGTTTTTCTGTGTGACTGATGGATAAAGTCAAAACTTTGTTCTGGAATATTATTTTTTACAAAACATTTCATTTTTACTTGGTTTTATTACTGAAATGAATTGTATGATGTGTTCCACTACTACAGTTTTTTAGCTTCATAATGGGATATGAAGGGCAAAAGTAATTATTTGTTTCTGGGAATTTAAGTGAGATTCTGGAATATAATTCATAGAAAATGTACAGACTGCAGCGTAACCAATAGCATTTAAAATCAGATTTTAAATATGTCTCTCCTCCTTGCAAACTTTTATCTGAAAAGACTGTATTATTTATAACACAACTTGACTGACCAGCTAAATTACAGAAGGTAAAGTTTTTCAGTCATGTTTTTTACGCAACTCGCATACCCCTGGCTGAGAAACAATGTCATATGTGACATGCTACATTACTGTGAGTAGAAACATCCCTTGATCTACATGTATTTAGAGTTGCCCTTGGAAATTCACATATGTTTATAATTTTCTTTCCACCTGCTGCAACCTATGTAAGTAAATGTAATGTTTCTAGCAAGAAACTTATGCTGTCAACATACAGTCACACAGTATGATGATCAAATGGATAGAATTATTGGCCTACAAAATTTTTAGGTCTTTGTACTTATTAAGACTTCATCTGTCTTCGCAATGACCTATGAATACACAGCCCCTAAGAAAGACTCACATAAGTATCTTATTCTTCTTCTTTAGCGTTTGTCCCTTATGGTTGAGTATATTGTCAGAATAAAAGGGAAACAAATCTTACAGTAAAAAAGGGCATTAATGAAATATGTGAAACAGGCAAATCAAATATACTGCTCTTCTTTGTTCTTTTATTTAGCTGTAAAATGAGCATTTTACTTCAAAGATCTGGTAAGTCACATAGAATAAAAACCTTTAAATCAGTGGGGGCAGCAATAACATTTAGTCTAATATCAATGAAAATAAAATACGTGAAACTGTATCTTATGCTGAGAAGTTTTGTTAGATTCCTGGTTTCATGTTTAGCAGTAAACAGTGGGTCTGTGAATTTTCACTGCAATTTACTTATGTTTCCATGCATTCTCTGCACTCGAAACATCAAAAGAACACCAAGAGCAAGGACATGTATACCCACATTTTATCTCAAAAGTCATGTGGGGGATTTCAGTGAAATCTGGTATTGTGGGATGCACTAACAGTTTTTGGACTTGCTCAATTTTAGTTCTTACCAGCAGGTTACAACATAATCTCAGCTTCACATAAAGGTCAACTCATATTTTATCATATTTCCTTAAAAAACTCATTGTAAAAAGGATTGGTACATGACATACATTGCATTATGATCTATAACCTTAATATGAAACAGATTCTATGATTATTATTCAATGACATATAAGAAAAAGATTCCACGTCTATGATGTGTTTTTTTGTTTTAAAACAATGGGTTTCTATCAGAAATAAAATATTTATATACAAATAAATGAACGTCAAGGAGAATAAGGAATTCAAAAGTGCAAAGAATATATTTAAGAAATGAGATTTTAGGTTCTCACAGCACCACTGAAGATGTCTGATGGAGACTGTAAGCACATATAAAACATTGGTCAATTTGTGTGAGACTACACAGCACATCATTCCAGGAGGTAGTCATCTTCATATTTAGAAAATAATTGTACTCTAAACCTTGGAATAAAACCTGTGTCTAAGCACACTTGCTCTTTCACATACCGAATCCTGGCATAGCTAGACATAACATTACCACAAAACCCATACAGGTACTTACATCATTCTGTCTCTGTAATATTCATATCAAGGCAATGAATGACACATCACTCGTTTGTAAAATGGCCCTACTACGCATTGTGGTAAGCAACACCATACATAACTTTGATGTTTCTTTGATTTTAATTCTTATTAAAACTATAAACTTTAGCAGTATATTTTCATCAAATTTCTATTCAAAAAGGTTCTGGGTCTGCAGAAAATCATCACTGGTAATAATGTCTTATTTAGAATAGGTTACCTCCTAATATTTAAAATAAGTCATTCCTTTTTAAGATAAAAAATTATTACCAGGATTGTGCATTCTTATGTGAGTAGAGTAGAGTTTATTTACATTCCATAGATCCTTCTTAGGACTAAACCAAAGGATGTAGAACATGTCATGTGATTAAAGTGAATTATAAACATACTATATGTATGTAAATAATATGGAAAAAAACATTTTGGCAATATTACCACAAATCAGACCATGTGAGAGCAGTATAACGAAACAACCAACAGAAATAAAACCAACAAACACACCAAAAGAAGAATTACACAGATATTGTGTTCATAACTGGCTATACATAGCATAATTCTTTTGAGGAAATATAGGCATTTCTTCACTCTAATCTAAACTCACTGCAGAAAAGTTCAGTTATTAACAAAATATTTAAGGTAAGTGGATGTGCAAGGTGTCAGTTTGATGGCACTGCTTATTATAAGAGGAATTAAAGGTTATGTGTAAAATATTTTAATATATATGTAACAATACCAATAATAATGCAAGTATTGTATATTGTCATAAGATGCAATAATGACTCATTTGCAAAGCCTTACAGCAATTTTATACAATATAAAATATATCAGCAAATGGATGCTGTTTATTGTAGAAAGTTAAAATTTTCACAACTGTAACCTTACTTATATTTAACTGTGATGTTTATTTGCACTGCGTAATGTCAACTTTTTATATTGTTGTCCCTGAAAGTGCACCCCTAATTGCCCATCCTACATTTTCACAGCACACTTTTCAGAAAATATTCTGTCCAATAGAGGCGCTGCTAGAATCGAGAGCGTCAACCCTGTTTTCGGGAGCTACGGGGGGGAAGAGGGACCTGGGGAGCATGTCTGTGTGCTTGACTCAGTACGGAGAGCTTGCCGCTAGTTGAGAGAAAGAGGGTCAGAGAGAGGAGAAGTAACATCATACTGTGCAATGCGAAGTTGGATAACAGCTTGGACTCAACCTTTGTTCTGTAAGTACTATAGATATTACAAAACTAGGTATGAAAATATTGCAATTATTGAAAGTGGTATCTTGCTGTAGCTATGAAACCTGAGTATGTGTGTGTGAAATTCAATACGAAACCGTGGGAAATACGAAGAGATTGTATTGTCAGTGCGGTGAAAGAATGAGGGGTACCTGCTGAATGTAGACAGTATCTCCAGCACCGTTTCTTTTTAGTTTTTTTCATAATTTAAGCGCTGCAGGCAAAACCGCGCACAATTAAAATTTACATTAATGCAATGTAAAGCCTTGGCATAGTCTCTAGCGTAATTATTTTTGTTTTTAAACATCTAAAAATGATTTTGCACCGTGTGCTGTTTGTACAAAGGTAGGTCACATACAATCCATACTTTCATGCAGAGCAGGCAGATGTAGTTTAAAAGTGGCTCAAATAATAAGCGTGTCTTTAATACGGATGCTATGCATCTGGCACATTTGCGCCGGAAAACTTTAATGTATGACATGTTAGCATGCACATTTTTACATTAATATAGGTTAGCAGTAGAAAGTGTTTGGTCCCAAACACACACACCAACATAACTATAATGGAAAATATACAATATTTATATGAAGAAGGTATATTAAAATAAAATTCCTTTTAGATTCGCTTTTATAATTTTGTATCCAAGTTGAGACATTTTGTGTTGACTTATTGTTGATTCTCTCTGTTCACATTCAAAAATGTTACCTTGCACAGAAACACTACAGGTAAACTAGGTAGGGCATTCAGAAGGGCTTCCAAATTATTTGGATATACTGTTTTCTTTTGTTTTGTTGTAGAAATTATAAATTACCATTTCTTATACCTAAGTTAACCATTTCTGTAATTTAGGAACTATTATCAGTGTTTTAATGCCTTAATTTTTTTAGTGCTTTTGGCTTATATAATATTTTCTTATGCATTTATTATCTACCTGAATTATACAGCTAGTAATAACACTTCTTATTTGTAGGCAGTTTGGGGAGCACTTTTAAAAATATAAATTGTGCTTTATGGGTTATATTTTATGTGCAGCCAGTGGCATTCTTTAGCATATGTGACTTTTAACAAATAGTTTAAGTGATATGAGATTATTCTTTTTCATAGAAGGCTTTTGTTAATGCTACAAGATTCATGTTGTGACAGTGATTTAAAAATATTTTGGTAATCATATTGTGTTTTTTTCATACTTAAATCATGATGTAACAGGTTTAAAAATGAATACACAATTTGCAGCTTTACCTGTAAGCTGAGGAGACCAAGTTTTCGGACATATCCTGTAGAAGTTCATGTAGGTTTCTTCATTTATAAATGATGACATTCGTTGTAACAGTCTTGTAATGTAATTTGATACTTTTTTCATGTTTTAGCCAATAAACTACTTTCCTGCTATATTGGGGACTACCTGTGATTCATTGTGGTGCTGTATTGCAGTTGATGTTATGTGGGAAGTGTATGGTACTATAGCTAAGATTACTGACTGTTAATGTAAGACACTTACATCTTATGTACTGTCCTGCATGGCAAGTTGAAGGTTAATATGTGGCTGCTACATCCTGGGTTAAAATCCTAGCATGAATATGAATGTGCATTTATAAATTTACTTTTATAAAATCTGGATACAGGCTGTTATGTTAAAAATGGTAAGAAATTAAACCTTGAAGCAAATGCAGCCAACGGTAGTAATTGTTAAAATGATAAAAGTTTAAGAGTAGTCATTTTGATCATTATACTATTTGTCAAAAACAAATGTGTACTGTTGTTGGTGTGGCCATAATGAAAATAGTAGATCTAATAGATACTGAACTTTGTGTCCTGCATTATTGACAGGAAGTTGATCTAAACTGGTTTCCTAGCAAAATACAAAAATAATTTGCATTTGTTATTTGTTTTAAAGCAGGGCTGAATGCAGTGAATTTATAATTTATATGTCTATTGCCAGTCAAACTAGATGTGGGGAAAGTGTCTTAAAATAGCCTGTGATTATTGCCATGTGAGTTTGTAGTTGATAGTTATCTTGTTGAAAGTCATTCCTCCAACTGTTGCATTTGAGTTGTGGCCCTCTGAATGAAGCCTATGCATGAAACAGGAATACAACAAGGGCAGTTGAGTAGGCCTGTAATTTCCCTTTGCTTTTTTAATTCAGATAAGTTATTTAGTTATTCACTTATTTAAGAATGAAGAACATTATTTTGGTTTATCTGATTTGATTTGTTTCATTTTGCATATTGCACCTATTTGGCCACTTATGAGTATTACAAATCATTATACGTTAATCTTATTCTTCTGTGCCCACATCATAAATGTTCTCTTCTTTCAGCCAATATTTTAATTATCAATTGTTTGCTTCATTTTTCAATAAAGTGTTCAAGTATCACACAGAAGTTTATTTCTACTATCTTACTTTCTGTTAGAACATACATGTTAATGTCTATGACTTAATCTAGATTTACAACTTGCAAGTAATTGAAATGAAACATAAGGGAATGTACTATGTGATTGTGTTTGCTAATGGAACTCCATATTTTTACAACTTAAGAAACCAGTTCTAGACCCAAATTAAATTTATTTTTGTGGTAGGTGGGCCATTGTTGCCACATTTACACATATTGCATTTGACTTTTATGTTTATCCTTCAGAGTTTTATAAAAGAAATTAGAACAATTTTATATATCACATTTTTTTTTGGAAGTGGTTAATAAGGTTACATATCTGCATTACACATTATACAAAACAGTGTTATTGATATACATTTATATATGTGTTGTTTGTCTCCTTAAAATACAGCCTTATGAATGAAGGTCTGGTGAAGTGATCATCAACTGTAACATAGGACACATTGAATGAGATTCTTTGCTTACAGGAATGTAATGTGATGCTATTGCATTAATTGAACTGCTGACTACTACTCTAAATGTGCCTGTCAGGAGGGGAAATGGGGAGGGTGATGAGGAAGCACTTAACGCAACAGTGTTTCTGAGCAAGGGAACCAGGCCATTTACATGTTGAATAGTAATGAAAGATTTTTTTAATCATGTCACTTGGTAAATGAACTATACTAATTCTAAGTTTTAATACTGTTTGTTTTCTTTATACTTTTAATTTCAGTATATTGTGTTCCATACTGATTTGAGTTCTTTACATCTTTAGAAAAGTGATTATATGGCTGCAAGGCAGATAGTAAGAACAGCAAAGACACATATTGAGTGGTATAGAAGCTTATGTGTATGTACTTACATGTGTTGTTCTTGAGCACAAGTGAACTGTTGTGAAAAAGATTCAAGCAACAATGTGGTGTTTGCTATGTGTTTGTTGTTTACATTATGAGGTCTGTGTGTTAAAAACAGTCCTTTTGTAGAGGGCTAGGTACTGTAGTCTTGCATGTTGATTACTGAGTAAATTGTTCTTATGCAGTGGATTCTGTTTGATCCATGCTATACTGACCAGTCATGAGCCTCTGTACATTTCAGATTTTTGCAGAGCTATAGAATTGATGTATTCATGAGTTGTTATGGTTCATGACAATTGAATTGTAAGCTACAAGGAATTTATTAATAATGTTTACAGTTTTCAGACTATATACCACCATTTAAGATATTGTGACATTAGATTATTTTGTGTGAAGTTATGCTAATTTTTGTGAAATTTAATTTAAAGGTTTAAAGTTGCCTCCCAACTGAAGCAGATGAGATAGAGAGGTGTCCTACAGATGTACAGTTTAAATGTGTGCACTGTTTTAAATGGGGCTGGATGATGTAACTTGTCTTTTTAGATCATGACATTACCTCTTGGCTTGAAACCTTTAAAGTACTTATACATTTGTCAAAGGTAGTGCCAAGGAATGTTACTGTCTCTTTCTTCTTTATTTTATATTATTGACGTAAATACGTCTATACGGAAGGGTCATTCATCAAAAAAGTGAAAGGAAAACGTGTAAGACCCACATCAACAATGTGTAAATATGGACTGACAACAATGGTCAGCTTATGTGCATTGTTATGTTTCCTAAGGAACGTCATCTGTTTACTCGGCATTGTTGTGTTACATTACTGCCATCAACAATCCGCTTTCGTTATTGCGGAAAGAGCTGAGCTGTGAATCAGTTGTAGAAGAAGTGAGTTGTAGACTAGATAATTTTGTGCTGGTAAAAACGTTTTAGAATATCACAAGTACTTATCTTATATAAGAATTATTACATTACATTTCATTACATTACAGAGATGTATTTACGTCAGATTCTCCGGAACCGTGGTTCCACAGTCAACTTTTTTTCACATTAGCACAGTGCTGCATGTATTCATATGAGTTTTTTTCCATTCCTACTTTCCACAAAAGCTGAGCTTCTTAAAAGGAAAATGTTGGTAAGATATGGAATAGAAACGTTTTATTTTATGATTATAAATGAAATGTTGATATTATAATATCAGAAAATTATATTAAATTTGAGGTTTGCATGTTAGCTGAAGATGCTGATTGTGGTCTTCTAGGTGGTTATGAACATTTTAGAGGAATGTTCTCCACGTGTTCAAGGTTGAAGATGGAGGCAACTTGTTCCTCTGAAATCTTGGTGACCACCTACATGGCTTAAGAACTCTGATGACCAAAACTGATGCAAGTAAATTATGTTAATGAGGAAGTGACGAATAATTATTAGAATATGGATCCACAGAGAGGATGAATTAATGTCATAAGATTATCATTAATTATTATTTGTATTTTAAAATAGTTTATACTGGTGGTGGGTTGTTGCTTTGATGGGGTCATAAGGGACATATTATTTTTCAACTTCATTTACAAATAACGTAAGGTGAACAAATGTTTAATTACTGAAACATTTTCTTATAACATGATTATGTGGAGCTTTAAAAGAGTGAAAATTGGCAGGGGAAAATTAATATATGGGCCAGTTACCTGAGAAATGTTCTGTACAAAAAGGAAGGGAAAAAGGCACACCAGACTTCTCCAAATTTGAAACTAGTAATCACAAAGAAAGTGAAGTAATGTTGTTATTCGTTTATGATATATGAGTTTGTGGTCATAGTTTGTGTATTTTCATATGCTGCTACTTTTATATGTCAGTGGATGAAAAGTTTAGTGATTTTAATTTCGCCATCACCACTTGTTGACTCTTTCTGACCCCAATTATATAAGTATTTCTCTGAGGGTCATCACTTCTGTAATCCATGTGGTCATTATTTTTTAATAGCATGGGAGACTTACATTTACAGATAAGATAGGAAAAGGTTTGAATATTTGAGTAACTTCTAAATATTTAAGGTGTTCTTTGTATGTTGGAAAGAATTTTGTCTGTGCCTTATACATTTTTAAGACCTGATGATCTTTTCCCATTAGTCACTTATAGTATTTAAGTTATCAGACTTCATCCTGTAATTTAATAACTATTTTTTACAGTTTACATTATCAGAGAGACTTTATTCAACATTTTTTAAATGTATATATCCTGTGGCCTCTTATGATTGGGAAGCAGTGACTGGTGCAGACTGTGCAGATGTTTTTGTTTGGGAATAACCTCATTATGAACTTAACAGTGTAGTATTCTACAGAATTTGCTGTGTTCTGACATCAGAGTGATACATTCTGTTGTAGCAAATGGGAATCTAGTACATGTTTGATCTCCTTTGTGGTGTTTGATATTGTTTATATGGTCTGTTTTCTTTACATTGCCTCAAAATATTTTGGTTCTGCTGATTATTGTTTCTCTTCAGAGTTCCCTCTCTTCAATTTTATTTTGTGTTTTAACCATTATTTTATCTCTCCATTGTATTTCAATTCAAAATAATTCTCTTCCCACACTTGTAAATAATCTTCAGTAAAGGAAGAGTAACCATGGTGAGCAAGGTTCGTATTGTAATTGATATATGATCATAAATGATAAGGTTTTGTCTAAAATTAAACGTGTGTTGGAAGTGGTTTGTTGATTCAGTTTTACAACACTGGTTTTTCTGTTTCTGATTGAGTAGGGCGAATAAAAAAGAATGTGTAATATTAAATGGCAGTGTTTTTCCTGCATGTAGGCAACTCTTTGAGGATTTAAATATGCTTCCAGTGGTTTATATGTATATAAGTGAAAATAAATATAGAGAAGTTGGAATATGACACAGAAAGTCATAACTACGACACACACCAAAGGTTGATCTCCATGTTCAGTTTTACACAACCAGTGTTTTAAGAAATGGGTAGTGAACACAAGAAATCAGTTATTCTGTAGTTGCTGAATGATCTGAAATCGGAAAAAAAATGTTTAAGATGGAGCTGTGATCTTCTGTTGCAACATACATTCTGTTCTGTAGATAAATAAGAGATGGGCGGGGAATGTAGCACACATGGATGGGGCAAGAGGTGTGCACCGGGTATTGGTTGGGAAGCCTGAGGGGAAGAGACTGCTGGGGAGACCTAGATGTAGATGGGAGGATAATGTCAGGCGGGATCTATTGGAGATAGGAGTTGAAGGAGACTGAATTTTGTTGGCCCAGGACAGGGTCCGGTGGAGGGCTTTGGTTAATTTGGTGATGAACCTTTGGGTTCGGTAAGCCATCTAGTTACTTAGATGAATATATGTGTTATTAATTGATAGAATATGATGTTTCTATGAAAAGATGACTTGTTTTGCAAATTTTAATGTAAGTAAATTTATTGCCATGTGTCATACTGATACGGCTGAGATGGATAAGTAAACGTATAGAAGTGATCATGGCTAATGAAATTTAATATGGAGTTATTACTCTGTCATATGTTTGTTGCATTGAATGGTCTCTTTTGTTCATGAAGCTTTGGGTTAGCTCAGTCATTACAGTGAGTGACTATGGACTGGATGATTGGGGTTCATTCCCTGATGGGCTGAAGATTTTTTGTCTAGTCTCTGTGTCCAGACCGGCTCTGGGGCCAACCCAGCCTTCTATCCAATGGGTACCAGGATCCTTTTCTAAGTGTAAAGTGTAGCTGGGGTGTAATGCTGACCACTCACCCCTTTCTAGGGCCAAGGTTAAAAGTAGAGCTATAACCGCTTTACTTTTACTTAACATTTGTTCATAAATAATGAATTTTGAACTGATTATTTTCTTACAGCTTATATCTGGTTTATTTTTGTGTCAAATATTTTGTTTTAAAATAAGACATATCTAATGCTAAAATTGTATAATTTTATTGTGGCATTTTTTATCATATCTAGTAGCTAAAGATTTGGTTGCCCCAATTATGTGTCAGGGAAACTGGAAATTTCATATTATTCATTTGTGACTTGGGATGCAATTTACAGTGTGTTTTGCAAGTGGGTATATTGTAACTTATAATGTAGATGCTTCCTTTCACTTACAATTCATCATTCATATTCAGTTACAGGATTCTGTGACAAATTTAAACAGGAGAGGAGGGGTACTAACAGAAGAATACTGAATATTTCTTGAACACTGTGAATTTCTTTTTTGAGAAAATGGTAATAGGTTCCCTAATGGATAAAGTATACACTGCACTGACTTTTGCTGTAGTAAATGGTTCTACCAAACATAGCATTTCACTTGCCAGATGCTTCCCTTTCTCTGAATAACAAGACAGGGTTGTAAAAAAATAGGTTGCAAAGAAGGAAAACCTCAATGACTTTGCTTCAGAAACTATTGAATTGCGTTCTTCTGTTATTGTTTGAAACTGATGATTGAAGGATGTAGTTGGAAATAGAGTGGCATAAGGAGGAAACTTGTTCACATAAGCAAATACTGTTAATGAGAATGATTATGTAATGTAGTGTATTGCATAATATGTGTAGGCCATGTGGTTTGTATCTATAGTTTCATCATTTATTTATTTCATTTGTTGGAACTACATAAACTGTAAAGTAGTTGCACCAAGTTTAGCATGTGGAAAATAACAAACATTGTATTCACCCATTAACAAAACTAATTTCTCCTAGTGTATGGTATGAGTCCTTTAATGGAAGGATTATTACAGTTTTCTTTATTTGTGTTTCGATGGAGGTAGGAAATTATTGGATGTTGGCAAAATTATTTTGTACCCTGCAACTAATATTTGTTGAAGTATGTAATTAATAAATTCCACATGTTTTGAGAGTCTGTCACTAAATAGCCTATTCTCCCTTATTGAGTTTTAACTGAGTATTAAAAAAAGTTGTTTAGGTTGTACACTGAACATGGCATTTCAACTAATGGTATATTGGTGTAATGTAAGTTAATATTTTGTTGTCTGCTACAACATATTATATAATAAAGTTAACTAAATGTAAAATGCAACAATTATTCTTGTACATAATAGTGTTTTATGGAAAAATGACATACTTTGTTGATGAAGTGTAATGCAGGGATATGTGTTGTGACTGTGACCATGACAGTGAAAGGAAAGTTCAAGCGTTTTTAAACTCGAGTTGAAAAATCCATCAAAAGTGATGACTTGGATGAATTCAATTCAGAGAACCCTCGCAAGGTGTGTCTGATGATTTAACCTCGACTAATTTTAAAAACATATTTTTAACATAATAGCGTCAAAATTTAGAACTCAGTACTCCATGCTTATGCTGCCACCTCTTTTAACATTTCATGTATTCTTATGTGATGTAAAGTGAAGGAAACAGGAAAAGTTTGAGCACTTCAGAATAAGGGCCTGTGGACATGCAGTTGTGAAACCTTGTTAACATTGCAACATGATGAACAGAGAGATCTGACTCACAGTTTGATTACTTGTTTTATGTGCTGTATGGTTAAACATTTTCTGTTTTGCTGTACTGAATATTAGGCGTATACTATTTTGCAAGTTCTTGCTGTTTTCTTTTTTGATTAATTACTGACTCATTTTGTTTCTTTGTTTTAGGTCATAACACCGGCAACAGAAATCTGCATATTGTTAAAGTACCTCATGCGAGTTACAAAAACTATATTTTTTAAAGTCAAGTTATTGGCTTCAATAGGATTTCTCACATACTATTTAAAATACCGCCATGGAAAAAGAGAAGAATGAAACTGAACCAGAAATAGATGAAACAGTTGACATTGGACCTGGAATGAAAGAAGGTGATGTTGATAACGCTAATCTTGAGTCTTTCAAATTAGATGCAACTGTAGAAGATGTAATGGACAAAAGTGAGGAGATAAAGGAAGTGAATAATGCTGAGAAGCTGTTGCCAGCAGCTTCAGAGGAAGAGGTTATGGATGAGAGTGTTAATAGCACAGATGAGGTTAAGGAGGATCCAACTGTTGAATTTCATGAAGTTGACTCTGATGTGGATGTTCAAGAAGAAAAAAAAGATTCAGAAGTTCAGTCCACAAAGAAAATGTCAGTGGATTCCTGTAAATCAAGACCAGACAGTGGGGAAGTTAAAAATGGGTAAGACCAATAGCACAATGCTATCTTTTCATATTTGCATGCTCACACATGTGATGGGATATAACCATTTAGCTGTTCAAGGTTTTGAGGTATGTAGATTGGTGGACTCTGATTTATGCTTTATTTACATCTTTTGGACAAAAATTAATACCATCCAGAACAGTTGTTCATGAACATTATTTCATGTGTAATATATTTATATATAAATCTTGGTTAGTTTGATATGTGGTTAACTGGTTATGGTTATTTATTGTATATCCAGTTTGTGATGTTATTTTAAAAACAATATTTTATGCATGCAATGTAATTTTATATATATATATATATATATATATATACACACACACACACACACACACACACACACACATACATATTGATTAGTTCAGTTTTTTGTATTGGTTCGTTCTGTATATCCTCTGCTTACAGTTTGTAATATTACGAGTTGTTTTCAAATTAGTGGTGCACTAATGGCACTAAACTGTTCTGTATAGTTAATGGTGCATAACATGATTATTGTAGTTGGCAACAGATTGTGGCCATTGCCTTTTTGTAACAAAGGAAGTCAGACCTACTTGTATGAGTTCATTTTAGCAGCAGGCCAAGCTCCCCACACACACACACACACACACACAGAGGCAAATAGGACAAGTTTATAATTCAAGGTCAAGCAATCCCCAGCAGGCATCTGGCAACATTGTAAAACCAGCTGCATGTATATGACTTGTGCCACATCAGTTTCCAAACCTCTTGTACTGTAAATATGTTTTGATGGAAAGTACTTGCATTAATAGTGGTGGACTCAGTCAGTACTGATGAAGGGGCTGCAGAAAGTTACAGTTAGTGTGGACTGTTTAAGGACCCAATTGCCTAGGGAGGAGAAGGTTAATGTTGCTTGTCTTGTTGCATATATTAGAGGGTGACAAAACTTCAGTAAATCTATTATATTTCCGGCCTTAAGTCTGCAATTTGTTAGTACTGAAGTATTTGTATATATATTCAGAATTGATAACTCACTGATTTTCAGTTATCCTGATCTTTTATAAGAATGTAATCTTTCATATATCATACCGTACCTTCTTCAGATCACCAGTAATAATGAATGTAATGTTGTTTCGTAAGTGGTTTTCAGCACAGTTCACCAACAAGGAACATGTGAATTATTGGGATGATTTTATATAGTGCCTTTAATAAAAAGCTTGTTCATAATTGTTTCACCATTTGGAAACAAAGTTATATCTATTGTATTGAACTGTTTTAGGGCGGGATGCTATTGTACAGTATTTTGTGAGCATAGTCTTCTAAAAAGATGAATTATAAATATGCCATTACAGATATTCGTTACTCTTTATAACTGCACAAATAATGAAGTTCATATGGCATGGAAATTTTCTTTTGTGCCTTGTTTTGTGTATGTGTCCAGGTTGGATGGTCATGTTATCCTGCAGTTTGGTAGATTTGAATTACATAATCAGTGTGTATTTTTGCTAATATTAAAAACAACAGCAACAATACAATGATAATAATGTTTCAATAATTGTAATAAACTGTCCTTGGTATTTTGTCCCTTTCAGAACCTGGGACAGACAAATCTTAATCATGTCATATGTTAATGATGTTATTGATTATTACCAATACAGCAGTGTTTATTCTATGATTGTATTCGTGGTAAACAACATGGTAACATAACATAATAAAGAGTAATGAGTAACTGCAGCATTCACATAACTTTAGTTGTAAATAATTTTTTGTGTCTTTTCTCCCACCACCTGTTTCCTTCAAGATGGCTGTCTTCAGGCTTGTAGTGCCATGTAATCTGATCGAAGTTTACTGACATTTCAGAGGTTTTTGCCTCCTTCTCATCAGGGCAATTAGTCATGTCAGTAAACGTGTACCATACTACATGATGCTGCAACCCTGCTGCGATCCTTGTTTTCTTGTTTCCTTATCACAAAAGACAGTTGTGGCAAGCAAGTCAATAAAAAGAAGAATTCTATTGCTAATGAAATTGTGTCCACATTATTTATAAAATGCGTTTGTGAGACCAGTTAACAGCTAGGAGGGAGTGGTAGAAAATCTGAGGAAATATATGTTTGTGCATTCTGTTGTAGTACTTTTACATTTACAGCATACACATGGAATGCACAACTATATGATTATTAACAAATCAAAGCACAACCTTTTGCAGCCGAAACATCCATAATACAGAGATTTCTACCTATGATCTAGTGTTTTCACATCATTGTAGATTTTGTAAATAATATTATTTATCAACATTCCATGGAACATTTAACATCATTAAATATAGATTTTATGACAGTTCAATTCAGTGAGTTGCGACAAATAATTGGGGTATAAATTATTATTCATAATGTGTAAGTTGATAAATATTATAATCAGCTGTATGTTTTGAATAGTGTATAAAGGAAGTCTGAAGAAACCAAAATTTATTGAAACATATAACTTGTTCATTGTTGCCAACAAATAATGTAAAATTATTTTTTTATTTGTTAATTATATAGAATGTTACAGATGTGTTTATTCTATAAGTGCATTTTAGAAAATGTTATGCAAAATGTTTGCATATTTAGTTAATTATTTAGTATATTGATAATAATCTATGATTTGTAAATATCAAATTTGTAAAGGTCAGGAGGAAGCCTTATGGGAAGTATGAAATTTATATTTGATGAGAAGATTTTATATAGTGCGGTAAAGATATTCCCGGACCTGGTTTAGACACAGCTACTTGTTTGCTGCCCACCATTCTGAATGCTTAGGGCCAAGGAGGGTGCTTTGATAGTGGCCATGTCTAGATCAAATTTGGGATTTCTTTGACTGTATGACCATAACCATAATATCTGTGTCTAATTCATTTTGTTGAACTGTTGCATATTAATATGAATTGCTGGTAAAATTCTTGTCATGTTAATAATAATTGTACCTTTAATTTTGTCTGACAGTGGGTTTACATTATTTCAGAGACACTTCTGAGGTTAATAATAAAAAGGATAAGGAACTGCCCGTAGAGGATAAAGTTCCTGTGGGCCAAAGCTCACAACATTCTCAAGCTGTGAATTCAGTCACTGGAAGTTATAACAGCAATACCAATACACTATCAACTGTTTTCAATACGCGATCAACTCGTTCACAAAATCCAGAGTTTGTAGCTCGACATCGACATTTCTTGCACAAAGTTCACCTTGCTTCAAATAATGTAATGGATGAGGAGTTGCTCACAGATGATGAAAGTACGACATCCAAAACAACTTCCAAATCTAGTGACAGTGTTCAGACAGAGGATAATTCTAGTGTAGTTGTGGACAGTGTGGCTGTGAGGAGGAAACGTGAGCGTAGTGCAAGCAATGGGACATTGTCACCTAGGATTCCATCTCCCAGTGTTACTGTTATGATTGGTGGAAGTGTTAGTGGTAACAATAGTGGCAGCAGTTCACCAGCTGGAAGTCAGATGCAGTCTGTGGCAAAGAGGAGGAGGAGTGTGAGAACAGATTCTACTGGAACTCAGGTAAGTCCAGTTTTGTGTTCTTTCATATTTTTTTATTTCAAGAGAATTTTTTGAATTTAAGATTGGAAGTGTCTGTAATCTTTTAAATGCAATTTTGTTGGTGCTTATCCTGACATTTAACATAGTTTCTAGAGTTCCTGTTTTTGAGTTTATTGGTCCCATAAAATAAGTGTTCCCAAGTCTGAGTATCATGACATAGAACATTTTATATTTTTAACCTTGGCAATAGGTTCAGTTCAGTGGTCAATTTTGCACTTCACATGCCTTTGTCCATAGGGAATAGTGCATGAAAACTGGTGAGTAGGAGACTAGTCATTCAGTTTGTATTACGTCCTTTACTACTCTAGTTTAAATGGATTTTGTTTGAATATTGTCATCTATCTTGTTGCATGCAATTTAAAGGTTAGTCTCACCTCTTACATTTGTTAAGGCCTAAGATGGTAAAGATGTGAGATTTAGTGGGTGCCCAGGCAGTCAGTGTGATTGAGGGTTGGTATGTTGAATTATTAAGGTGTTCTTCACATTCTATCATAAGTGAAGAACTCTCCAAGCCCATTTATGTCTGTCTGTCAGTTGTGTTTTTCCTATGGGGCAACATGACCAGGGATTATTGTGCAATAATGGGATTGCAGGCCCCATTGTTGGAACACATTGTGCAATAATGGGAACAGATTATCATCAGAAGAAATTGTTGCACAATGGCCTTGGATTACCTAATCCCAAGAATTACCTAATGCTCAGCAGTGGCATAGTATAACAACAGTCTACATGGTGCAGCATGAAGAATGCCTTTAGAATGTCAGGGTGCTTCAGAGAGTTTTCCTTTCCAATCTTCTTCTTGTTGTGTTTGTTTTTAACCAAATACAAAATATTAAAATACCAAAGTATGTGATATTCCATATCATGTATCCAGACATTAATTTTGGCTTTAAAGTAAGTGACTAGTTTCTTTGTAATATTTTCAGATTAGTGGATTGGTATAATTAGACCAGGTGTTTAAGGTTTGATATTCTCGCATAGTTTCAAAATTGATGTGTTTCATGAACAGTTGGATGAAAGGTCAGACATTGCTGTGAAGAGAGTCTGGTAATTTACTGAGCTTGTTTCACTAATTGACCTATCAACTATGTTGACAAAGCAAATTAGTTAAGTCAGCTAAAAGAAGTTTCAAAGGGTTTCCAAAGTTATAACCATGCAAGGAAGATTCTGAGCCATCATCTCTGGAACTAATAATCATTGCTGAAAGTTTAATGGGCTGCAATTTAAAGAAAAACCTTGATTCCCATTATTATATACTTTAAGTTTTGTAAACAGAACACCCCCTTGTTTAACCCATTGTTAATTTTTAAAGGCAACAGAAGAATGTTACCTGTACAAACTCCACTAGTCGTGCATACAGCGTCATTAAATAACTGACAAATCAAACAAGCCAGCTGAGATATGCTGCAATGTTGGGTTGTTTATCATTATTGCAAGGCATTTACAGTGGGGGAGCTGTGAGAACTTGTATTGCACTGCACTTGGGGGTCTGTTATCTTATGTACCACAGAGCAACATGTGACTTGACTAATTGGTATACAAGTAAAGAGGACTTAGTATGTGTATGTTATTATAAGTGATACAGGCTACTGGCTAGTATGTCAGTAAATGGCCTTGAAATCTTGGCTTGCATGACTTGTGAAAACTGAATGGGTGTCTGTCTATAAATCTTTTAAATGTAAATGAAGATACTAGTAATATATTCGTACATAAAACTTAAGGTGATTATCTTTTTATGTTTATTTGTGAATTGCCTGTCCTTTTACTTTGATGCAGTTCTTAAATTCATTGATGTAACAAGGAATGTCTGCCACAATTAGTTACTAATGGTTTGACTGTGTTTATTTCATTGACATTTAGTAGCTGACACAGGTAATTCTTCTACCTGTTCAAAGTAGTGTGGGTATCTGCAGTCAGATTATCGTTCTTATTATTTATTATATTGTTGCTTGTAGGGTAGTAATCCTTTAACTTATTTCTTCCTCTCTCTAGGTCTGTGAAGTTCATTGTGTCTTTCAGGTATTTCGTTTTGTTATTGAAGTTCCCACATATTTTACTTTTTACTTTATTGGGTTTTCTGTATGCTTTAGTACAGAGGTTGGTAACTATTTTATTACTGCTTGCCATATTGGCTATTCATATCTTTGTTGAGGCACACAGAAAGAAATAGAAATGACATGGATAGTAAGAGACACTGTATTTCTTTAATTCAAAGAGTAAAATAACTGGTATTCACTTGAAATAGATAATAGCTGTATTTTTCCGCATGACTGAGTTAATAATTTTTAGGAAAGAAAACATACTTGACTTCATGAAGTAAAGTTCAGAATAGTGTGTAAAATGCATTTGTTAAAGAAACATTTTATGCTTATAAATGCTTGTTTTTGTTATTATTTGAACATTAAATCACATTATTAATATTATTATTTCAAATATAAGTGCTTGCAGATGCTGTCATACCAACTGTGAATTTTCTGATTTTGGAAAGGAGGGGGAAAAGGGAGTAAAATATACATAGATTTGATGGTTCAGAAAATTTTTCAAAGAACCATGTCTATAATTTAGTTACGTCTATCTGAAGTTTGACATCAATGTTTTCTCTGAAAGGGGTTTGAAAGGGAATAATTTTTCTGGAATGAGAGTGAAAACGATTGAATTTTGATGAGAATTCATTTTGAAGCATTTGAATTGTTTCTGAATATTTTTTCTTTGGCCATGGAAGCATTTTTTCTCCATATGTTTCAGAAAATCTTTTACAGGAAGAGAAATGGGCCAAGTTTTGCTCTTCAACATGCTTGTTAATTAATTTTCATTGAAAATTTTCTGTATCTGAAAATACATTAGGGATAAGTTTTCCCTTCCCCTGAAGTTTCATATTAAGCCTCTTCAGGAGGGATTTTGCTATTACCAGAAGTGCCAGATAAAGAATTAATTTTGCTTCTGTTAGTTTTGGTACTGATTTGCTCTTTTTATTTATGAATGTCTTGGTTTTTTGCTCTTGAATTAAAGAATCTTCTTAACACATTGGTTCTGCTAAGACACCTTACTCCAATGTAATAGAGTATGTCACTAAATTCTGCCCTTATTTCTTATAAAAAGTGTTTGAATTGACAATTCAAACCATGTTTTTGTGTGAAGTTGATTGTAGAATTTTTGAACTCCTGTATGCACTCTACCTTAGGATGTCAGAGGATCTGCAGATGAGTGATACAATGAAACATTATTAGAGGTACCAAATTTTCTTGCATCACTTTGCTGATAATGTGACCAACACCAGCTTTATGACCTGTTATTGTACTTTATAAGGTTCTCAATTTTAATCCTCATAAATCTATTGTTTCTTTCACTTTCATGAACTAAGCTTCTTCAGTTGTGATAGTGTTCTGACTTGAATTGGATGCAATTTCTTCACAAAGAGAAAATTTATTGTCTGTGTCTTGGATGTATAACAAGAGGCAAGCAGCATCTGAGACATAATTCCTTTCGTCCAAAGTTAGCTAATAGTAAAGAGATGACTTGCTTTTTCTTTAAAATGTTTATGTGAATTGGTCTCTAAATCTTCTATTTGTTGCATTACTGCATGCGCTGAAGGACTGGTGTCTAGAAATAGCTTAATCTTCCTCAGCAGCTTCTGTGATGTATGATTTGAAAAAATCACCAACCGTGTAAGGTTTTTTCCCTTAACAAAGTGTTTGACCACTTTCTAACTGGCACAAACCCCAGGTATATTTTAATTGCAGTGTCTGAAATACTTTTTTTGCTGACAAAAAATATTTCAGTGAGTTGATTTTACAACTTCTTGGTTTGCCAATAAAACAGTTGTACTGACCTTTGTGTTTTGTTTCATATTTACATTTAAAATTTTGCACCTTGAGAACTGAAAAGCTTTCTTTGAAAATAAGACATATTGGCTTACTATTGAAATATGTGGAAAAGTTGCTGTATGTTCACTGTTGTTTAAATATTTGACCTTCATCTGTAACTTTCCTCAGTTTTACAGTAACCATTTAATTATAGGTAGTAATCAATTCATTTAAATACCCCAAATGAATTAAAACTTGTTTCAGGTTTCTGACCACTGCGCTAATCTGTGATTTTATGATTGCCTTCTCTTAAATTCAGACTGTATGCTTATGTCTTTACATTACTACATTGTGATCTGTTGCTGTGTTTGCATGGACATTACTTATGGTAAACTTCTGTTGAAGGTAGGAGCATTCAGAATCCAAGGTGCAGAGATTGTATGTGGAAACTGTTGTCTTCTAATATGGGTTACACTTTTCCAATCTTTCTGAATTTTGTCTTCTGCTTTAATTTCTCAAGATTCACTTTCATATAACAAAGTTAATAGTTTATAAAATTTTAGTTGTGTTTAGTCTGTAAGGTCCTTAAGCTACCACATATTTTATCATACTTTTTATTACTTGAGTCCTAGTCTAGCGTATGTTATCTCACTTCTAGATAATTGATATGAGATACCTGCTATAATGTATACTATCAATAGATATTTTAGTTTCAGCTAGAAACTTTTAAAGCCATGACTTTCATTTTTAAAATTGGAATTTTCAAAGGATGTGTTTTGCCAATGTACATTTTATTATAATATCTTTAGGGCACAATATATGGGCTCTAAACTTTTTATATGTGCTGTCAGTGAATGTTGGTGTCCACTGTAGCTATTGTGGATTAGTATGAGGTTTGGCTTTGCATGCTAGGGGAATCATGCTCAATGAAAGATGTGGTATGGGAACATAACAAACAATAACAAGCAAGGTTGCCACAACTTGGCAGAACATAGCTTTCTCTGGCATGTCATTTATCCCCACTGTCCAGTATGTTTTTATGAAAGTGACTACTTACATTTCATATATTGTGCAGCATGAGCATTGAAATTTTAATCAATTGATATGTGGCCCACTCATAAAGGAAATATATTAAGAAAGTGTGTTTCATACTACAAGGAGTTAGATATTTAAATTATATCTGACAAGCTTATTAAATTACATTATTCATGGGTTAAATAATGACTCCAGTAAGTAGATTTGGGAAGGATGGTACAGAAATTACTGTGGCCTATTTCAAGTGACTATCCCAGCATTTACCTATATATAAAGTGAGGTTGATATGTATGTAATACATTAATTTTTTAAATTGAAAATGCTGGTTTTGTTTGCTTTGAATTTATACTTATTACTAAGTCTCAGATATTGTACCTCGAATTTCAAATCTGAGCTTGATTACTTTAAATCTTCTTTCAGCCATTTGTGTTTCTCCTTACTCTCTCCAGGCAGACATATGTATAGTAACTTTAAATAGGTTGTTACTACCTCATTAATTTCTAAACCACTCCTATCCTTGATAATCTTGCCATCTCATTTAGGGCTGTGTAATGTCTACAGTTGAAACATTGTCATTAAATAAGCTAATGAGGAAGTGTGTTCCTCCATGAGACTGGATTCAAACATGGAGCCTTATCAGAGTTAAAACCTAAAAAATGTCCTTTGCCATAATGTAACAGGTACTTCTCTAGCTCTAAGACAGTTGTAGGTGCACACCTGTTGTTTATGAAATGGTTGTGAATAGGGTCTTAACGGGAGGCAGCCATTGAAATAAGTACTGTAACAAAGGAAATGCAAAAATACCAGCTATGGCAAATGATGTACGTTGATTAGTTCCATGTAGAAAAATGAAATCTAATATCTTACAGGTGACTGTCATAATTTGTAAGTGAAGTACATTGAATGCCATGATTCCTTCACACTTAAATTTTTTATGTTGTATCATTTAAATTTTCTTGTTTTTACATGCTCAAATTCTTTATTTGATCTTATCTATTTTTCTTGAACATGTCCCCATTTTTTCTTTCTTTCTTTCTTTTTTAAAAGCACACATGGATAAAATTTAGTCTTGTGGTGTAATCTTGTCTGTTTCTGTACGTGTGTGTGTGTGTGTTTGTGTGTGTGTCCACACTATTTTATGATAACTGAACAATTTTTACAAACCTTTATATAAACATTACCTGGCTTCTCCACATTTGAGAAATATAAATCCATGAAAGTCATGTTTTGTAGAATGTGAAATTACAAAGTTTCTGTTTACTTTTTCAGTAGTGACAACTGTTGGAACAATTTAGCTAGGGATGTGAGGTTTGGTACCAACAAACCTGTTCTATGTTTTGTGCATTTATACCTACAAATATGGTGAGGTCACAGGTTTCTGAATTTATGTTCAACAACTTTGAGTTGATGGAAATATGTGGTAGGAAATTATACACAGAGATAACTGAGTTGTATGATTTGATTTTATTAAGTAATCATTTCTGTAAACTTCTCTTCTTAAAACTTTTTTTAAATTATAGGCTTTATGTTCCATGTTTCTGTTTGGGTTTACTTGTTTAGCTTTCAGCCATAATGATTATTAGGTTTTTAGTAGGTAAGTGCAGCCTTGAAATACTGGTGGTGTTTAATATGCAAGACTTTCCTTGTGCCTGTTGCTGAAAGGAGCTTAGAAATGCATGACATTAGCACATCTTTATGTATGTTGTACCAACATTCTTTAGTTGTTCCTGTGTTTTATCTCTTGATCTGACTATAAATAACAGATTTGACATTTAATGCCACATACATTTTATTGAATAAAATGTAGTTGCCAGATTAGACATGTACTGAACATATATTCAAAAATTTAGTTATGTATGACAGTCTAATTTACTGTACTTTCATGAGTGATATTGAATGGAAGTGGTTAGAAAATGAAAGCATTGCATTAGGCCCTTTTCACTAACTCAGAATCTGTGATTTGGGTGAGTGGAGCCTGAAGTTTATCTCTTAGGCCTGTTTGTTGCTTAAGTTAAGAATGTGTGGAGTTTTACCTGCAGGTCCCCTATAGCCTTCACCTTTATGGCACATGCTTAGGCATCAGGGATAACTTAATTTTCTTTTTCAGAGACTTAATAAACTCTCATAACTATTCTTTGTTGTTAATGTTGATTGAGTTGTTTATGATAATAAAATGAATTTTAATGTCACCATACACAATGTTAAATGTTAATACACTAACATATTAAATTCCAAGACAACTGATCATCTTGAAACTTTATTGGACACATGAGTTATAAGACAGAATGAACGTGTAGATTTTCATTATAAACTGATTTTCTTTGTACTTTCAAGTAGTTCTTTTCCCACACCTGAAACTAACTAGTGACTGGTTATTTACCCTTTTGCATGTCTTCATAAAGGAGATAAAAAAATGAAATTCATATTGCACAAATTCTTTTTGTTTGTAAGCTAGTATCTATTATTAATGTGCACAGCTGGCATCTGCAGTAACAGTCTAATGGCATTATCCAGAATTTATTTACAAAATATAAACTAGATTTCTCACTTATTTTGGAGAAACATATGTATTACTTTGATCTTTGTGTTTATTTTTATGTGTACCAAACAGTTTCATATATTTTTAGATATGTGTCCTTGAAATGTCTTGAGGTTGGTTCAGTGTAGTATTGTTTGAATTTGTGAACTGGTGGATTTGCTTGTTCTTAGTCACTTCACTGAATAAATCTCTGTGTATTTGCATATTCACAGTTTTGCATTTACTTTTGATCATGTTTTCTGTGTGATATTGTCTGACAAAAATGTTATATATTTGATCTTTTTCTGCTAAGGATTATTTTGATAAGTAACAATTTTGGTATATAAGGTAAAAAAGTTTTAATTTCTTTGGATTTTTCTGTCCAAATTCATCCCAGTCTATTGAAGATCTAAAAGAAAAGTAGAAAAATAGTTAGCCTAATTTCCTATCTATGTAACATTCATAACTGGGTTCAAACTAAGGAACATTTTGCAGAATATTTTTTGCCCATATTTTAGATCACATCTAATTAAACAATGCAAGGTTTTGTTGAAATATTGTCAGCTTTTCTCATTTTGTGTACATAATATGGTCAGTTTTTCTCATTTCGTGTACATGGACAGACACACATTAGACATATGCTTTGTATGTTGGTATGAATCAAGACTTTTTCATTGTCACTTTTGGTATCCTTTAAAAAGCTTTAAAACTCCCAATAGAGAGCTCTGCTTCAAGCTGGACTGAAATACCCCTTGGCATTATTTGGTATGTTGTGAGTGTGAGGAAGAGAATGTTCTTGGTGTCTTGTCCAGAATGACTGAGTGTTTAGCATGTTCATAATTAACTCATTGCATGATACTTGTAGTCACGCCAGATGTTCACTTATTGTGTCCTATCTTATTATTCTTGCAAATACAAAAGAATCAAGGAAGTCTGTCTGCCATCCAAGCTTTTATGTGGCATTTATATTATTGTGAACAGAATAAAGGAAAATAAGTGTCATGATTTGTCTTAGTTAGTATTGACTTCTAATGACTGATCCAAATAATTCGTGATTTTAACAGTCTATTTAAATTAAATAATCATTGCATCATTTAAATGCTGTAACATTTCTTGGGGTTTTATTACCTTTTCTTTCATTCCACTGTTTCTCTGCTCATGTACAAACACCAGATTTTTTGAAGGAACTACCTCCTCGGTAAAGCTGACATTCAGAAAAATTCTGGATTGATTCCTGGGACTTTCTTTGCCAACTTCTTGTAGAAAAGAATGAAATATGCTTTAAAACGGCCATGTTCTATTATGTTCCATTTCATTGATTAATTATTCATGCTTTTGCTCATCATTATTGTTTAATAATACATAATATTGACTCTTAATGGCCAGTGTTAAATCACTATAAAAACATGTGTCTTTAGAACTAAATATGTTTATAAGGTGATGTATTGTCACACATCTTTAATAATCTTTTTTGTTGTATAAATAGATTCAGAATCTAGATCATATCCCATTTTGGTGTTTGGATCATCTTGAGGAACTAATAGGTCTCATACACTGGAAGAAAAGAATGTGTCTGGGCCAGTTAATATCAAGTACACTGACAGACTTTACATGATCTGTTATGAGTCATGACATTCTGCAACAGGCTTGTCTGATTCATCTACATCTGGCTCATGGCAGTTTGTGCAAAGTTTCTGTGACTTGGATTTAACATTATACATCTTTTCAATAAGGCTAACAGTTATGGCAATGGGGAGCACAAGTGAATTATATTTCTTAGTAAGATGATTTATACTAAGTTAATAAAATTTTTGAGTTTGAAGTAGAGAGATTTGCAGAGACTGAGGAAAACTACAAACATCCTTAGGAATGTTGTAGAGGCTGGCTGAATGTTTTGTTAGGCGTAGTATATTCCATAAACCAACACATTCTGTTATGTAATTTACTACAAATGATCAAGATAATACCTTTGTGTTATGTTGCTGATTATTTTTGTTTCCAGTAAGACTCTATGTATGTTATAATTTTCAAGTGTGAAATAGTGCATGGGAAGTTTGATATTACTGCTTTGCCCACAGTGCACAATGTACTTGTGTGCAGAAGGGATGGATGGGTGGGTCAAGGCTAGGCCAACTTGCATAAACATTTGTGCCAAACAGTTTATTTCTTGCAGCATAAAATTTTTCTTGTGGTACTATAATTTCCCTCACATCATTATTGATATCTGTGTTGGTGAGCAGTGGGCCTGACCAATTAACATAGTGTTTCATAGCCATTGTCTATGACTTACAAGGACTTGACCATTGGACCAAAACAGGCAAGATTTTCAGCATTAAAGAACTTCGTGGTTTGTACTTTCAAACACATTATATCACATGTAACAATGAATATTTTTTTAATGTAGACATTAAAATTCCATTTATTGAGAAGTTAAGAGAAGATTAAATTTAAGGAGTGCTTGCTACCATTCTATTTGGAACCTTGCCTTTCAGTCTGCAGCGTAGAAGTGTAAAGATTCAAATATGCAAAACTGTAATTTATATGGGCGTGAAAATTGGTCTCTCACAGTGAGGGAAAACATAGATTGAGGGTGTTGGAATACTAATTCTGTGAAGCAGAATCCTTCTTGTGAAGCTGACAGTACCTTCAGCTAGTCAAGATATTCCTTGTCTTTTATGGAACCCAAAGATTTGAGAGCAGGGTTTAGAGGAAAATATTTGTAAGTAACATGTGGAGCTTCATAATTTGTACTCTTCACCATATATTATTAGTATGTTAAATCAAGGAAGATGAGGTCAGTGGGGCATGTAGCTTGCATCAGAGAGATGAGATATACATATAGAGTTTTGGCCAGAAAGCGTGAAGGAAAGATACCACTTGGAAGATGTAAGCATATTAATTTTTGATGTGAAGCTTTCATTAATAAAGTCTCACCATCTAACACGGCTAATAGCCCGAGAAGACTTTATTAATATTAATTTTTGTTTGTCAAATTTCAACTCTCTCACACCCCTTTTTTAAGCAGCAAAATCTGACATTTCATTATCTCCACACTTTTTTTTATCTCCACACTTATGCAGAATTTGGTACCATTGTATATTTTCTTGATATGCTACTGAATTTTAACCATAAGCCCTCGTTATCAGTTATGTCAAAAGCTTTTTAAAAATCTGTAAGACGCTGATATGTACAGCATGTTTTGACATTTTAAATATATTTTTTTTTACAATTACAGAAATATTGTGCTTTATTATCTTTTACAAACTAAGCTTGAAACATTGATAATATGTTATTATTTATTAGTCAGTTTCTTAATCTGCCAGCCAGAATTATGGAAAATATCATACCTAAAACTGCAAATGGTGAAATTTTTCTGTAATGACATGGTTCCCTAGTTTTCCCTTCCCTTTGTAAATTGGCTGTAGGTACTGTTACATGTTTTGTGTTGTTTGTTCAAATTGCACAGAGTAGATGCATGATTATAGTTATGCCTTTTCATTTGTGTGTATAGCTTATCTCCAAAACTACACAATCTTTTTTCATGAATTTTTATATTGGGGGGGGGGGGGCTACATTGAAAGTTGTCCAGTGAATTTAATTGTGGTTTGAATAAATTCAGTATAACTATTATTCAGTGTTCTGTCTTCTGACAGGTCCATTGCTCTGCCCAAAAAGAGCTCTCCAATTTTCCCTATTCTCAGCTCGTTTTAATTCCTGGAACTTCATCTTCTTTCCTTGTTTCAGATCGTCGGTTAGCTGTATCAGTCTTCTTCCCAGTCCTCGCTTTCCTTCAACCTGGCCTTCGATGATATCACTCAGTAATCCATTCCTTCTCATAATATGTCCCAGCCAGTTAGCTTTCCTTCGTGTAATCGCCTGCAGAATGCTTCTTTGCTCGTTGACTCTCCTCAATACTTCTTCGTTGGTCACT
>NW_019060039.1:219508-246146 GCF_000696155.1 Zootermopsis nevadensis
TGACATTTCACAACCATAGTCAATAAAATTAACAGGATGTATATCAGACTTAAGGTTATATGGAAATTAAAATTATAATGGAAATGTTCTTATACTTCCTTGTGTAATAATGAGATTCTGTTAATATTGAGACTGAGGTCAGAGTTTCATCAAAGATTTTATCTATGCAGAACGTCCTGCAAACAGAAGACATGTAGCATGTTAAGAAGATGTTTGTTTTGGGTTAGCTGTAGTGGTGCTTGTTTAAAGTAGATAGGATGTTTGCAGTTTTCTTTTATCTCTACTTCTGTTTAGTGTTATTTCCTTTTCAATTTCCCAATTCTCTAAATTCTGTTTCTCAATGTCTTAAAAAAGGTTTATGTGTCCCATATTTTCTTAAAATTCCTGTTATAATTATTGACATCAGTAAGTCAGTTGCATTATCATCAGCAGCAGCAGTAGTAGTGTTTTTTTTACAAAGCTATGCAAAGTGTAGAATCTGCTGGCTTGGACCATTGTTACTTACTGAACTGAGAGATAATGAGAGGAAACACTTGTTACCTCTTTGAATAATATATTGGAATTTACCTGGACAGAGTGGGGAAAACAACAGAAAACCAAAAGATAGCTGTCTTTTTCCTGGGGTTAAAACTGGGAATATTCCATATGTGCAGTGGAAGTGTTAGCAGTTGCACTGTGACAGTGGGCCAGTTGGAATTCTTGTGTACATTTAAAATTACAGTAAGAGAGGGGGGGGGGGGAGGAGGAGGAAGTGTAATATTCAGATGTGCAGGAATGTAAGCCTTAGTAGGATTTTTCACAGTGGTGAGTCAGAAGAAGGCTGTCTTCTGGGTTGTAGTGCCTTGTAGTCTGGTAGAAATTTACCAATGTTTCAGAGCTGATGATGGAGGCAAAAGTACCTCTGAAACAAAGTTAAATTTCTGCCAGACTACATGGCATTACAACCCAGCAGACAGCCATCTAATGTAAGCTTTATTTTATGTTTTCTTGCAGTGGAATAATAGTTTCCATCCTATAGATGAGAGACTGCTTTTTGTTGCACTCTTGATGTAACTAATGGTATTGTTGCATTTATGCGTTATAGCTCCAAATTTTCATTGTGTGGTTACAATCGTGTCACATATTAGTGTTGAAATGTTGAGGATTAGGAAATTTGCAGAAACAGCTTATTTAGAAAAATAAGTTTGTTATAATATGTTTTTCTTTGTGCTGTATGGTCATTATGATGACAGAATGTTTTTTTTGCAGAAATGACTTTGAAGTATTTATGGATTAGTGAAACAGGTCTTCTTTTATATTGTTGATTGTGCAATGTAAAGGAAGTATTATAGACATTTTGAATTAAATGGTGCTGCACACCGGAAAGTGGCCTAATCTTACTTAACACTCAGTGTATTAGGAGATTTAAATTCCTGTATTATTGGACTGCCAGCCATACATTAACTCTTAAACAGTTTAGTGGTGTGCTAGAGCAATGTACTGCCAGTTGGATTGTGTGTAAGAAGTGACACATGGATGATAACATTTAAAATGACCTAACCAAATTATTAGCTAACTAACTGAGTATGTAGAGCAAAGTCCTTCAAGGTCCATTTTAGTATTATCTTCCATTCTGTGCCTAAATCGTCTGAGTGGTCTCTTCATCACTTCCCTTTTTCAGATTTTGTGGCCAACTTTTTCTTTGGTGATTATATTTTTGGATTCTTTGAAAGAAAGGTACTTCTGTTATTTGTTATGTTTGATTGTATTACTTGAAAAAAAGTTTAAGTTTTATATGTTTTTAAGAGGTTTGTATGAAGATAAGTTTCATGCTAATTCGCATGTTCTTATTTTGTAATGGAATGATATATTAAGATGGAAAAAATGCATTTTTTAGGTGTCTTATCACTACTATCCTGGGCATAAGACAGTGTGAGATAAGGGTTAAGATTGTTTAACACACTTTAAAGCTTTGTCTTTTTACAGTATACTCTTAACATTTTTGGCATGTTTATTTTTAGTAAATGAGGTTATTGAGCTGAATAATGTTGGCAGTCTCGATCATATGCTTTTCCTTGAACTACACTGAAGTGTCCTATTTTTCTTTTTCCTTTTTGAGAATTGTAGTGCCCTTTGAAGAGCAGTAAAATCTTCCAGTTAAACATTTAAATATGTTATTTGGTTGTCAGATGATACACATAAATTGGAAACATCTTAGTAGGAGGAGGAAGGAGAAGAAGTATCTTAGATGTGTCGGTTAAAGTAGCTTTGCATGTTTTATATTTTTCTAGCCAAGTTTAACTTTGTTTTCTTAGCTGATTTTTAACAATGTGCTTTTGTCCTGAAAATTTTGACACATTTTAATCTGTTCTTCAGTTCTTTCTACATTAATTCAGAAAAAGCAGTGTTCACACAGTACAAAATTTGTCTGCATTAAAAAGCAGTAGAAAGCAGTTCAAACTAAGATCATTAATGTAGTATCTTTATTACACCACTACTGATTAATATTCTTGTATAATGCAGAAGTTCAGCATACACATCTCAGCAATTCTAATATTATAGACAAAATATTCAACTAAAGTTCTTGGCAGTTGCTTCATTGTTACAGACACAGTATTCAGTCTCTCTGCCAGGTGTTTGAATATTACAGGCATCATTCAGCATGTGTGTTTGATGTTCTAACTTCATAACCGCAGTATTCGACCTGAGTGATGTCATACAGTTGTAAAATTACAGACACAGTAATAGCCAACTATTATAATATTACAGATCCAACATCCAACTTGAGTATTTATTAGCTGTTTTAACATGACTGACTTAATATTTGAACTGTCTGCCAGTTGTTCAGTATTTCCAGTAATTAATGACTAATTTGAGCCATTTGAGTACAGAGTTCTTTGTTTTGTGTACCTTTTGTTTTTAGGTTCTATGTGAGGCTAATTTTGTCACAAGTAGAATGCCTTGTAGCCAAATATTTTATTATGTTAATTCCCAAGATTTTACAGGACTTTGGTCATAAGTATTACTAAACTACTGTTTTATGTTTAAATAAGTCTCATAGAAAAATTCATAAGAACTTTTCATGACTGTAAAATTCATAATGCAGAAACATTTGTTTATAATTGTCATATGTCATCAAAATTCTTGTAGGACAGAAATTTTATCAAGTCTTTGCGCTAACATTTGTTTTTATGAACACTACATAAGATCTTTGTAGTGTAATTTTAGAGAGCTATGTTAACAACTGGAGCAGTAGATATTAATTTAAAACCATCTCATTGAACAAAAATGTTACATGATCTGTTAAGCTATTTTGGTACTCCTCAGCCATTAAAGAAACCAGACAGCTCTGCTTTATGATACGTGGGATTTGCAAGCATAGTGGAATTGGGGTTGGCCCTTGCTACCATCATGTTGGCTGTATCAGTCCATGCTGCATGTGTTGGTTGCGGAGGCAGGATCAATAGTTTAGTAATGTGCTGCCCTACAGTCCACCATTACTTCACACACACATACACAGCATCTCTTCTCTGCCTTCCATCCCCCCCCCACACCCTCATTCCCCCCCAACCCTCCATCAATGCTGCAGCAACCTTCTCTCCCTCTCACTCACTTGCTCCCACCAGCTTTTACAGGGGAAGGGGGACACACCCACACAAAGCTATTATTGAATAGAATTGCCCTTTGAATAGTATATTCCACTACATCTTCATTATGACAAACGTTCTGTGTATAACATGGAAATAATCAACCATTGACTGACTCCTCTGGGATTAAAACTGTTTGATTATATGGTAGAGATGTTTTTAAACTGTAGTGATTGTTAAGTATAACCCTTTGTATATAATTTGGCACATTCTGCATTTTCCTGTATTTTATTATGTATGTTTTTCTTGAACATCACTGTTCAACAAGCAGAGGAATAGATCACTGATTTTCATGGATAGTACAGGCAGAAATACTTTGTTACTCAAATGTTCTGTATGTTATTTTTGTAGTAAAGAATACGTACTAAACCTTTAGGTGTAACTTTTGCTGCATCAATAAATTCAAGTAAACACATTCTTATGGCATATAAAACTACAGATTCTCTCATGTTGGTTTTACTGAATTTTTTATTTAAAACTTTGATATGTCCATGAACTGCTGTTACTATCATTCTGTTGATTAGTTTTATCTTGGTCTGTCTCAATATTTGGATTGCTCTTACTATTTCCTACATCTTATTCCATTTGGCAAACAAGGTGCAATATAACAGTTGTTATGCAAGGGTCCTGTACTGCAGTTTACTGTCTTAAATGTTATATACTGTTGGTCATTTAAATACAAAACAATACATAATTAATATAAACACAAAGAAAATGGTAACATTCAGTAGGAGATCATTTTACAGTGTGTTGATTTTGTTATGTCCTGTTGTTTTTCTTAATTGAAGAACTGCTAATAAAAAAGAATATTCAGGGAAAAAAGGATAGCCACAACAGTTTCACATTTCATAAAATCCACTCAGGCAAGGAGCCACATCCTTGATGACAGTGCCAAGGTCTCTGAAACATTCAATTTCTGTTTCAAACTGACAGCTGATCATCTGATAGGATGTTATCACTTTTAGTCAATATGAAAGCATTACGATTTTGAAGTTATTAAAGCTTCAAATTTGATAAGATTTAAATTTATAGCTGAATTAGAATGCAACAAAAGTTTTCTGTAGCATGTCAGGTTGTGCTTATACACTAAAGTGTTGGGCACGAGTATTGCTTGTTAAATGATTCATATCCACTACTGAATAAAGTCAACCAAGTGGTAGTCATCATCCTGATTATGGAGTCAGCTGGGACCTCTGAAACATTGGTAAATGGTAACCAAACTACATGGCGCTACAACTTAAAAGACTTTGGACTCACTGCTGTGAAAACCTTAAATCCTACTAAAGTTGGCAGTTGGACATCATTATTTTTGATGAAGATGGCAATAAATTGCATCTTGGCTGGGATATGAAAGGAAAGTTATGATTAGATATGTCTCAGTCAGGGAAGCTGGCATTGGTCTCCAATAAAGTTAAGTTTGTTAATTATTTGATGTAAAATTATATGAGAGGATGTCAGTTAGGTGGATTGGGAAGAATGAAAAGTGTATATATTCTGTTGCATGGTATTATTTTGGCAAGGCTAAGGAAACCCACAGAAACTTGGGCTAGTTTATCAGGCTCCAGCTGAGGTATGTACCCACTACCACCCAAATACAGGTCCACTAGTTACTTTTGTGCCAGCTTGTTTTGTCATAATTCATGAAGTTTTGTTTTTCCAAAGTAGAGTACTCATTTCAACTTTGTATGTATTTTATTTTATTTGGTTCATAAACATGGTACATGTACAATATATTGCAGTAAGTTAATAGATTTGAATTTAGAAACTTGGAACAGTTTAACAGCTGAGGTAATAACTGGTGCAATTTGAGTTTCTCACAATGTTGAGTATGGGATGTAGCGTTCCAGATGACAACAAACTTTAAGGTGATAATTATATGTCAGCAAATAAAACCACCTGTTTGGGAGAATCTAACTTTGAAGGTATTGATTATAGTTGTCTGTAAATAACATGTCTGGTAATTAATGCCTTTACATTTTTTAGTCACAATGGCTTGTGTTATTTTGTGAGGAGCCTATTTAAATTTTGCAGATTTCCAATAAGATCAAGCACTGGTTATAATCTAATTCTGAAGGTGCTTAATGGTAAAAGCTTTTTTCATCTGTCTATACCTTTTAATTGCTTGGTGTCATTTAAATAGTAATTATGTTAAATATTTTTCCTTCCATAGGTCAAGGGCGATGAAGCTGTTGAGCATAGACCAGCTGTGTAACCTGCTGAAATATGCTATGTCGAGGATGAAGACACATTCTGGGGTGAGTGTCATAGTTCTTTTCATGTCTCATGTCTGTCATGCTTCTTTATTTGTACTGAACATTAGGATATTAGGAAACAAGTAGTGCGCTCAGATATCACTAATATCTTCTCGTATGCCTTTTAAATCACAAAGTATGTTGTTGTAAACAAATTTTATTTTCTAATTGTTTTATATTATTTAGAAATGTCCCTTGCCTTGAGGGAAACTACTGTGTAGAGACTTACATGACAAGGAACTTTAGTCTCTTCTTTTGTAGTGAAATCAGTTATATTGTGATGAACTTGACATTTACCTCAAGTGACAAATCAGGATGTGCATCCAGAATTTGGGCAGATAAATGTTTTGGGAAGTGGCTGCTAAGAAATAAATTACATTGAAATCAGAAATATAAAAACATTGTCATGTTGGGCATTGGAAATGTCCAATAACAAATTTTGACAGATTACGTAACACCAAACACAAAGTCAACTGGAATGATTTCTGTCTTCTGCACTTCTCACAGAAATGGTTAACCAGACAAGATATTGTTTGTTTTTTACAGGAGAGTAGGGAAATTTATTTTTAATGTCATTATTATTGCAAGTTAAATAAGAAAGAGATGATGGCTGGTTTTTCAAAAATGAACGTTGTTGTGCTTGTAAAAAGGACATGCTTGCATATTGACTGTTTTTAGACATCTCACTGGCATGAGCAGGTTGCAACATGACATGACCTGTGTGGGCTTTTGTATAGTCACAGCAGTATTACACTTGAAAAGGATATTTCTCTGATCATGCTGATTGAAGTGGAAGTAACTAAATTCTCTTTTAATGTAGTGTATTTCCTTATCTGTTAGTCCTGCATCCCACTGAATAATATGAAATATAATGTGTAATATTTAATCAGTTTTAAATTGTCTCTTCATCTTTGAATTGGATGAAGACAAATGAATATGCTGTTGTATCACGAAGCTCTTTCAATCACAACTCCAGAATAATGGAGAACTGTTTTGTTTTCATTCATAATAATTCTGTTAGTAAGAGTTGGGATTGGGATATATCAGTCACAGTAACTGGGTTATGGGCTGGATTTCTGGGGTTAGATTTATGGCCGAGGCACAGATTTTTCTTGTCACAGACACATCCGTATCAGCTCTGGGGCTCAGCCTCTGATCAAGTGGGTACTAGGAGCTCTTTACTGGATGTAAAGTGGTGGAATGTAAAGGGAACCACTCACCTCCTCCTAGTACCAAGGTTAAAAATGTGTTGAGCTATACCTCCACTCTTCAATATGTCTTTATAGTTTGCTGCTTAATTAAACACTAGGTACAACTTTGTCTTCATCTCAGAGTTTATTTACAGCCATTTTTGAAGGTAGTTATGGAAATAGGAGAAAATAGAATACATATAATGTTAATGCATTTGGTTGAAAGTAACTGGGTAGTGCTTGTAATGGGTGTGCAATTCAACTAACTCCATGGAATAAAGTCAGCCTTGAAAGTTGATAGTCAGTTAACTAATTAAGAAATCTGCTGTCTTTTGTGGAGTCTAAAGATACATAACATAGTCACAAGAGTCCACCACTGGTTGCTGTGCTGAGCCATGAATCCAGTCTACACCTTCCTATCCATTTCCCTAAGATCTAATTTAATGGTATTCTCCCATGTATCTATCCTTAGGTCTTCCATCTGGATTCCTACATTTAGGCTTTACAACTAAAACTGTATACACATTTCTTATCCCTCCATGTATGCTACATATCCTGGCTATCTTCCTCCTTGATATGGTTATCATAATGATATTTGGTTAATAGTACAGATATATGAATCTATGTTCATATTTTAATCTTTATTATCTGTGTGGTACATCTTACCCGCAGTCGAGCTCACCATGCATTGCAGTAGCATATTGCTATCCATTAACCTCAGAGTTAAAATCAAAAATCATAATAAAGTAATTGGCCACTGTATTGTAACTAAACTATGTGTCAGTTATAAAACTTATACAGCTTGAACTATAATGTTTTCTCTTTGCCAGCAGTGAAAGAATACCATACTATTTAAAGAAAGTTGTGTAAGAAGATTGGCTATTAAAAGATTGTATAACCTAGCTTTTTATTTGCAGAGAGGAAAGCACAGTTAAACAATCTTGCTGAATTAATAAATAATGCTATATAGAACTTTATTTAATATGCCAGGCACTTTCTGAGTAAGCAAAGATAATATGAAATTAACAAATCAGCAACTTACTATAATTACTTTACTTGAATCCATATGGTAAGGCAGAACACAAAATTTGTAATTCACAAAACACATTCTCACTGACTCGTACATTAAAAAAGGGGCATATGCCTGCATGTTGCATTACTCATACCAATGTGTTTACACACTCTACACTTGCATGTATTTGCAAGTCATTTGTTTTTGTAGCATGTCTATCTATTGTTGCCATTTGTAACTTATTATAACTGTGAGAAACAAGATTGAACTATCAGTAACCTTACTCTGATGCATAAAGTTATCTGTATTTCAGCCTGCTTGCATCCATAAGAGGAAATAATGAAATATAATATCCCATGCAATACCAGATTTACAAATATGCTAACTGAGGTACAGCTTAGGACCACGAAAGTATATTACATTTAAAGTCCTTAATTGTCTTTGCGATTAGTTATTCAGTGCATTTTTGCCAGTGATCATACTCACTTGAAACATAATCATTTGTTTACTTTGGCCTTCATATTAAGATAGCTCTGTTTTAATCTGTTATTAAGTCTTTCAAAGGAATGCATTTGAGTAGGTTATATGATCAGGTTTGTAATTTGTGCCTGTTCAGTCTCTAAATCTTTGCACCTGAAGTGCTACATTCACAGTTGTTAAAATGGTGTCTCAAATAGAAAAAGATTAATGTGTTCTGTGGTTTCACAAGTCTAGGTATGCTGCCTAATAATTAAACATGCCACACACAACAGTGCACAAAGTTTTGCAGGGACATTTGAAATTTAAGTTATAAATACCAACTGTTTCAACATGTAACTGTCCAAGACAAAGTTTCTCACACATTTTCTTCTGAATTTTGTTCAAGACTTGAAGATGAACTTTTTACAGCCAAAATTGTTTTCAGTGATGAGTCACATTCCATTTATCAGGAAACATTAATGTACATAAATTGAGAATTTGGGGGAGCAACATTTCTTATGAAGTTGCATAAGAGACAGTCCAAAGTTGAATGTGTTTTGTCCTTTGTCCAAACAAAATGTTTGGGCCTTTTTTCTTTGCTGAATTTACTTTGACATGGAGGAATTCCTCACACGTATTATAAAAGAAGAGTGTCCTGATGACATGCTGTTCCAACAAGATAGAACAAATCCACATTTCCATAAGGAAGTGGCAGACTTCTTAAATTTCAAATTCCCAGACAAGTGGGCTGGCGGGGGCAGGCCTATCACTTGGTCACTTTGTTATCCTGACCTCTTAATTTCTTGTTTTGGGGTGCACATCAATTGCAAGGGTGCAAGGATGCTGCATATGTGCCATCATTGTCTACCACTTTACTAAACTTGCTGGAAGGATTAGAGATGTAGTGACTGCAATTTCAGTCAACTTTCTTTACAATGCGTGGACTGAAATTGAATACAGGCATATCTAGTGGACCACTCACAGTGCCCTTATTGGACATTATGAAATATAGGTCACAGAAACTTGATATTATGACCTTCTCAAATTCATTAGTTTTCTTTCTTGTGCCTTTAATTTAATGAGAAAAGTTGCAGTAAAGTGGTATACAGTTGTGTATACACCTTTTATTATGATTTTTTCCTGCATTCTGGTGGCAAAACATGAATGTATACTTGGTTTTCTCTTTATCTTCTACTATACCAACCCTCTTATTGGTGTCTAATGGAGCTTTTATGCTTTTTATGTTCATGTTCTTTTGGATTAAATTAACATCAGAAGCTTCTGTGTCCCACTCACTTCTAGTCCCTTTATGTTTTCTTGGACATTCCTGACAGCATATTCTAAAATAAAGCTGAAAAGCATTGATGATGAAGCGTCTCCTTGTTTCATAAGCGGTTGGAATTAGAGGTTATTATTAATTATAACTATGTACAGTTTGTATGAAATAGTTGCACACAAGTATTGGCTTAGGACTACATTCTGTGCTTCACATACGCTTCAGGCATATTCTGTGCTATTTGTTCATACAGGGAGAGGCGGGAGCTGTGGCTTGCTAAGTTGTACTTTTGTTAGTATGACATATAGATGTGAAACAATTGGGTTTTGTGAATATAATATTCCAAGGAATTCATTCACTGCATATCATAGTGTTTTTAGTTTTTGTCTTGTAACTGAAAACATTATAAATGTGGGTTCTAAGCAGGCACTTACTTTCTGTCATTGTAATCGAATATCAGCACATAACTTCATAGTCTAGTCAAGCTGTCTTATCTGAACTGTTCATTAAAAGAGAAGTTGAGCCATACCCACCTGTCTTTTCTGCCCCCCTCCTGTGTTATCTGTGTAGGTTAGTTGACCAGCCAAGCCAAGAACAAGTTTGGTATTCACCTGCTGACCTTGTGGAGTTGATACACACAGTATACTCCATTTTTTTTGCAGCTTACCTCAGGAAATTCTCATCAACCTTTTTCATCTGCATACAAATGAAGTAAAAACAACTTTATGATGAAGAAAGGAGGAGAACAGTTGTTAGCATGTTTTGAACATGCATCAATTGCACAATGGGGGGAATCTATAATCTGTGTTAGTTACTGAAACATAACTCTGACAATTTTGTTTCTTTATTATATGTAGATTTTTTCTAAATTTATTAGTGTCCTTACAGATGAGTAGCTTCATATGTATGATTATGGTTTTTACATTTAAGGTGATAAACTGTAATCTTTACAAGATAATTAAACTTCTTAACACACATTAAGGCTGATTTATCATAGAAGGTGATTCATCACTTACTTAATTACTGACATCACAAGTGACAAGTTTTTTGACAGCTGGAGCTGTTAGGGTTTTAAATTATAACAGCTCAAGCAACAAAATGACCCAGATGTAGCTTGTACTTGTCCTCCTCATTGCAGTACTAGAAATTTTTTGTGCCAAAGGCAAAGTTTCAGCTGTGTGAGGGTTGGTGTGAGTGAAAAGAATATAATTCTCATTTAAAGGAGAATAATGTTTTAACAATTAAAATATATTGCTATATATAGTGCTTTGTGTACTGAATAAAAATTATTAATTACAAATTTTATGCATCCTTTTTGATTGTTGGTATATGGACTTTAGAAGGAAGTGTACTGGAAATAGCAGCATTATTACTGATATTAATACAGTTTTTAATTTCTAAATGAATTATTGCTCTTGGAGCTACTCATCTGTTATTTATTATAGAACAATTATGTCTTGTATAGGAAGAGATACCTATACAACATTTGTTAAAGACAAGCAGAACATGCCTTTCTTTTATGGTTGTGGACATGCTGATATAGAGATATCAGTTACAGATTGTTTTGCTTGTATGTGATTTATATGAGATTTTCTTATAAGCATAAATGCTGTGCTACTTTTACTTTTACCAGACATACTCCAGACCCCAAAAGTCTGAGGTTAAAGAAATTATGTTTGGGACTTGATTAAACATATAAGTACTAGCCGCAATTCCTGTATCTAAAGTTACCCTTACTTTCAATAGTAACACATTATGAGAAAAATTAAGTCAGTATTGTGAAGTGTCTTTTGTGTAGAAATTGAGATAATCATTTTTATTCTTTTCTATCCTGGCTACAGTCTCTTCAGTTCTTAGATACACAAAATGTTCCTCAGACCCTATTCATGCCACTTCCTGAATTTCACAGGTTTAAATCAATGTGAAAGGGGGGGGGGGTTTATATATGAGGTATATAGCCCTTGATTTTATTGTTTATAATGTATTGATGTACTGTTACTTGTAACCTTTTCTGTGTTTCAAAATACACAATTTAGGCATTGATTGCAGCACCTTGAAATAGTTCTTGTGTATACATTTAGGAAAGCCCTAGTTTGCAGTATAAGTGATTTATTTTATTTTTGTAAAAGTTGCAAAGCATACTGACATCACAAGGGACAAGTTTTTTGACAGCTGGAGCTGTTAGGGTTTTGAATTACAACAGCTCAAGCAACAAAATGACCCTCATGTAGCTTGTCCTCTTCTCATTGCAATAGAGTTTTTACAATGTTCCAATTCATTTAGTTGAATTCATGGTTAGCATGTTACAGCAAGTGGTACTCTGTACTTCCAAGTCTGTTAATATCCTACCTCATTTATTTTCTTATGGAGTTCAAAGTGAATACAGTGCTGTGAAAACAAGCAAGAACCTTGCAGTTTGAATATTGATTCAGCTGTGTAGCTTGTGGAAAATACACATGATAATTGGGCAACTCCCAGCATTATTTTCTTTGTATGTTATATCTGTTATTTATTAAGCTTAAAATTTATATTACATTTTTACTTTCCTTATTAATTTTGGTTTAATTCCTTCAGATGTTCTTTTCTAAAACTAGCCTACCCAAACTGGTTTTTGGCAGTTCATTTCCATGGCATATGATATCGTTTACACTATCACAATAAAGAAATCTACACTCATCACTGATATTGCCTAAATGGCTGCCTTTGTAAAACAAGTAAGAATGAGAAGTATTGATGGATATTACTGTGATATGGGAAGTTGTGTTAAGAGTATTAACTCCTTTATAAATGCCATTTATTTTCTAATTCATATTGCAGTCAGGATAATAACAACTACATACTTGGCTAAAATATGGTTTACAGTATTTAGTTAAGGTTTTAGTTTGCCTCAGAGAACCTATGTAAGAAAACATTCAAATAAACATAACTCAACTTACCAAACACTTGTATCACTGACTAGTGTTTATTTACAATGTATTATGCCGGATCACTGGAAGATAGGACAGAAATATGAATTTAATCTTAATTACAAGCGAGATTGAAAATTAACAATAACAGAATTCTAAGATACATGGTAGCACAATGGTTGATGTAGGTGTACCCTAGAACCTATATATTTACCAAATATTTAATTATGATTTTAATGTGTAACAGGACTTAATTTTGACATTTTACAATTTTTAGGACAATGCATTTTAACTTGTAAGGTTGAACCGAACATAGAGTGACTGAAGATAAGCACCATGGTGCTGAAATATGTCTGGCATAATACATTATAAATAAATGCTAGTTAGCGATAAAAGTGGTTGGAAAGTTGTGTTATTGTTACATACTACTACTCATTATGAAGGGTATGAAGTTTATTAATTCAGATATTAATTATATTTAACTGTTCTTGAAGCTCTAGCATTGACTCCATATGCCATACTTTCAAAGAACATTGGAAGGCAGTTGACAAGGTAGTTAGTTATAGGGCTCTCAGTTCTTTGTTGTTTTTTGTGACACCAGGTTTAAAAATTTTGATAAAGGAAGTTAATGTCAGTTAAAATTGCAACATTTATTGAATTTAATTTTAACTGTTGTGCAATTTTCCTCTATTTTATTAATGTTTGATTTCATTTACTTCATTCCTGATAGTTTTTTGCAGGATGGTGAAATAATATAAGCACATTGTATGATTTACTTCTGTTATTGTTGAAAATATTTCTTCTTAATGGGTTGATTATAATTTTCATTAGTTCTGGCATTCATCACTTTACTTTAACTAATTACTAGTCAGGTTTTAGTAAGGAGTTGGGAAGATAATTCTTTTTTCAAAATATTGTCTTCCAACTGTTTTATTACAGTATTTTTCATCTCTCCTACACATTTTAGAGGTGTCTTGTTCAAACCTCCATCATAGGATCAATGTTTTGGAGTTTGGGTCAATGTGAATAGAGCCATTAATGTTGAAATAAAAATTGTAAGGTTTATATTCTCTTCCTAAAGTTGTTAGGGCAACTTCACATATATGTATAAGAGATGCAATGACTTCCACATCAGCTGTATTATTTTTGCATCATCATTGTTGATGTTTGGTGTCAAGCAAACATATTGAACATAATCTTAAGGAACAGGTTTATTTTTCTGCTCGATACTTACATACAGTGTCCTGCTAAACATTAATTATTTCTGTGTAAGATTTGAGGTTTTCAGAGTGGTGAGTATGAAGATTTCTGTCTTCTGGGTTGTTGCACTGTGTAGTCTAGTTCATTCATCGCCTTGATGATGGAGGCAGTATGACCTCTGAAACGTTGGTAAACATCGACCAGACTACACAGCGCAACAACACAGAAGACAGAAATCTTCATTAATTATTTCTGTTCATAGTATTATGTATATATTTATACTGGAATATGAAAATTAATTAGTATAAAGTGAAGGTACTGCCTATACTTTTGGCTACTCAGCTTCAGATATAAAAGTAAAATAAAGGTAAAGCTGTCCCATCATACAGCATGTATGCGCTTGGGGGTGGGGGAGAGGAGATATATAGTTCCTACTCATTTTTGACCTCAACACTAGATGGGGGTGAGTGGTCAGCATTACACCCTGCCCACTCTTTACCCCCAGGAAAGGACCCTGGTACCCATTTGGTAGGAGGCTGGGTGGGCTCTAGAACCGTCTGTACTCCTGCCCCTGTCAGGACTTAGCTTCAGACATATCTGTGTTTATTGGTGGGGGGTGGGGTGGGGTTAGTTTTAAGAACCATGAAGTACCTTTTATTAACCAGACTGTGATTTGTTAGGAGGTACTTTATTTGAGCCTTAACCAGGGACAAACTTTCCTGGCCAAGTTTTGTGACTGTTCTCAGGCCTGTCAGGTGAATGTTTGGCCTTCTATTTTTAATTAGATTATAGCTATTTCATCTTAGACCTTTTCAATTCACTATTTATTTAAATTATCATGATTATCTGCCAGTGGAATTTAAGTGAAACTGATTGGAAACAGCTTAACTCTTTAGCATTGACTTATAGAGTTAGATTCAGATTATGAGTGAGCACTATAGAGGTTGGGTGAATGACAGATACAAAAGTGGGAGAACTCTGAAAATCTGCCTTAACATACTTTTGTCTGTCACCAAACATTTTCTATATATTCCTTATGCTCTGCCTTGTGAGCTAAAATTTTCTTTCATGAAAACTGCCAAATTATATGCATGTCAGCAACGTGATTTTTTACACGGAAGCCAGACTAAGCCCTTTGTGAGGACAAGTTGAAATTTTTTTGGTAAAAGTGGCCTGACAATATGAGCATATGCAACTAAAAGTGAAGATAAGTGTATGAAACTGGTATATTATTGAGTTAAGATTGTAGGTGGTTCCCAATCCTGGTTTGTAATAGACGGTAACAAAGCTTGATTAAAGTGTGCTGACTATACTTGCAAGTTTTCCTCCTCTAACTAATGTTAAAGTAGAATATGACAGTTACTTTCATAATGTCATTAGCACCTAATGTCACAGGTGTCAAAAGTAGAAGCAGTGTAGAAGCAAACTAATGTGTGTATTTAGAAGGGAAAAATTAATTTGTACCTGAACATAACAAGTGACGAATGCTTACTGGAAGCCTTGTGTTCATGATGTGGTCACGTTTAGTCACCTAGGTGTTTTCCAGAGAAATACTGGATGCTGTGAGTAAGGGGAGTATCGGTGCCTATGCTAGGAATCATACATGTCCGTTGACTCACTTTTCAAGTTGAATAGCTTGTGATAGTATACATATATTTGATTAGACTTCAGTACTGTGGTAAGTTTGATGTTGTGTCTGTCGACAGTAACCCTTTGTTTAGTCTTAGCTGTTGCTTCTACTATTCATCTTCAGAGCAAGGCCTGGTTGGCTGGGGTTTAATTCTCATCAGGAATTATATTTCTCATTTCTCCACTCTGTCCAGACTCTGATTACTATGCAGTGCTTTCCTAAGTCTCAATGAAGTGGCTGAAGCATGGTATTGACCATACACCAACATCTAGTCCTTAGGTTAAGAATGCATAATTTGAGTTGTGGTGCTTAGGCACAGGAACAACCTTGTTCTTGTTATTGTTGCTGTTGTTCTTATTCTTGTTATGTTTCCTGTAAATGCTGGTATAAGTTCTTGAAATAGGCTTTAACTGCTTTCTTCCAAGTCCTTTCCATTTAACATCATTTGTCATTAAGTAATTTATGTCCATTTGGTCGACTGTAGATGGTCAGGCTAGCCAGCATTACCAGTTTTGGTTGCCACAAACAAAACACTTCAGTACTAAGGAAAAAAAAAATCATTGTAAACATGACATTGTTGACACTTTCCATTAACACATCATCTGATGAGTTTTGTCCCATGCTTTGAGGGATAGTGTACCCATATTATATAGTCTATTAAAGCTTACTTGGGATAGGGAAAATTTCCAACATGAGGAAGTTTCTGCTATTGTATGGTTATGGTGATTAAATAAATGATGAGAATGATGAGACATGTGGTATGTGTGGCATGCATTACTAAACAGGGAACACACATGAAATTCTGACTGGTAGCCTTGTGAATTAAGATAATTTGGGAAATGGTCATAAGGGGAAAGGTTAATAATAAAGATGCTGTGAAGATGTTTGGTAGCACTGACTGGGAACTGATTCAGGTATGTTTAATGTATGAAACTGATTAACTTGGAACTATTTAGAAGGAAGTGGTTGTAGTGTACTATACCAGAATTTGTGTGCAGGAACTAAATCCATTAAAATTCAAATTATGACAGCCACTGCTCTGGGTTATGCCCAGAATTAATGCCAAGCTTGTTATTTTTGAACCTTGCTACTTGTGAGGATGAGTATTACATTGTGTGAATTATTAAGTAAAGAGCAATTGGTCTAATTCTATTGGAGACATCTAGAAGAAATGAGGAAACTCTTTGAATGTTATTGAACCAGAGATCTTGCACAAAGGTGACATACAACAAGACCATAGTAATTTTTTTGTTTCACAAATAGTCTCTGCTCATCTATTCTTATCATATTTTTCTTTTTTAACCCCACTTAGCAGCATATGAATCAAATATATTTATTTGTGATTGATATGTATGTTACTTAATGTTGTTATATCAACTATTGATGTGGTTTATTGAATGAGACTAGAAGATGAATATGTATAACAAATTGGATTGCTGAGGAATTTATCATGGTTTATTTTAAAGTAACATTCCAGCATTTATTTGAGGTACTGGGGAGGACCACATGGAATATCAGTCAAGTTTTGCTAGTTTCATGGCCCAGACCTGAGTCAGGTGCTTCTGAGTACAAATCAGACACATTAATAAAGGTAAAAGTAAAGTTGTCCCTGTGCTTAATTAAGCACCATGCCGTGAGGCCATATCCTTGTACTATAACTAAGCACAGTGCTTGGGTTAACATCTATGGTACCTTTATTTGTATGTTGAACGCACATCAATTGCATATATCGTGCAGTAGAATAATTTGCGCATTTCTAAATTGGGCATTAATAGAAGCTTTCCATAGAGATTTTTTTTGTAAGGAATGCGGACTGTTGTATGTTGTATATTAGGTTGACAGTCCATCTACACAACAGTTTTTTATTATAGTTAAATGTTTTTTTATTAAAATCTATTACATATTTCAACCTAAATTGGTCATCTTCAGATGAGTCTCTTTAAGTGTTTAGTAATAGGTATGACTGCTAAATTGTATACTTATTTCTGTTGCTGACTTCACCATATAATGGACTATGTCTGAAGCACCTTACCTATATAAATAGAGTGGACTGTGGATGTAGTTACCTGTGGAAAGCTGTAGTTTAATGTACAGTAAACTGTACCCAGTGTATGCTATTTGGTATTTCAGAAACACTGAAATTAAATTGGAACTGACTCTCCTGGTAAATGTTCTTTGTATGTTTTGTGTTCAGAATAACAGACTAAGTTTTGAAGTGCTCCAAGCTTACATACAAGCATTTACTGCCAAAAATAAATAAATTTTGCCATTACCACTATATTGTTCTTGTTGGTGGTGCTATAGGGCATTGCTGTGTGTTTAAGTGTGGTCCAGATGTTGGTCCATGAATGTGTAATTAGCAGAAAGTGAATGGTGAGATCACTGTGAAAAACTGTGAAAGGAAACATACATTTTCATTTTTCTCTTACAAGGAAGACTAGTATTCTTTTTGTTTCAAAAATTTTACATTAATAATAGAATAAATCAGTATAGTCTGCAATGTTTTATGTCACTTTTTATATAATAGTATAGTTGATCTATCCATAAGCAGTATGCAGCCTTCTATCATATATTGGTTAGGTTGTTGAATTACTTGTATCGAAGCACAGTTTATGCATCATTATATCTTCAGAAAACGAGTTGGAATTACAAGAAAATGCATGTTGATAAATTTTGCTGTGTACTTTTATTGACTTCATAATGGGTAGGGGAATTTTTCATAGATTCTAAAGAAGGATTCTGGTTTCTTGTTTGCAAAATGCTTGAATATTTTTCTTCAAAACTATTTTTTTCCCTTTTGGGATGGGATATAAATGCAGCTGATGTGCATTATACATGAGAAAATGATTCATGCATGCCCTTCACAGTTCTGTAGTTATGAGAATTCTAGTTTGTGTATATGGTTATTATTTGATTATAAATGTTATTAACTGTCTGCTGGCAAATTGTTCACAGTTTCATTATTCTGTGTCACAGTATTGGCAATTTATTATTTAAAATGGACCTTTTGCTGCCCTTGTGAACTGCAACTGCACAAGTTCTGAATCATCAGGTATGACTCATACTTACCCATATTTGAGTATACAAAATTGTGAGTGGTATGCAGCAGCACCTTGAACAGTGCAAGTAAGACACGCAGTTTTTCTTCTCATTCGGTGAATGGGTAAGCATGATGCTTAAAGAATTTGTTATTCTTTTCTCACCATCTCACTTTGGAGTAAACCCAGGTCACATCAAGTAGAGAAGGATGGATGTATCCGTGGGAGAGAGATAGAGCTAACCTGCTACAGGACTCTCTCTTTATGGTTTTGCCAGACAAAGCAGCCAGTCATGTAGCCTTGTTGCCAAGTTTAGTTGGAGTTCATTCCCCTTCTATACTAGTTATGTTGCAAATCTGGCAGCAGTGTAAAGATTGTGAGGAGGAAGAAGCCCCAAGGTCTGTTGTAGGATGATGAAACGCTAGCATCCCCCAAACCAAACTAAAGACCCAGCAATAAAGGAAACAATAAAAAGGATCCCATCTGCTCCATCAGAAGAACCAACAAGCAAAAAGTAAATGAGTAGGCATACCTGAAGTTTGGGAGGGACAAGGGTCTGCAAGGCTTGCCAACTGCAAGACAGGGATATTGAAACAGTCTTTTACTTCATTCCAATTGCAGTTTTAGGGAACGAATCACATCATGAGTCCCTTTGTGGACCTCGACTAATGATACATTGCCTTTGCCACATTTTACTTAGTGAAATTCCCAGAATCAGAAAGTGAATTCAAATGACAGTTCATAACTACGTTTTTTTTAAATGTATGAAATCTGCTGTGAAAGTATTCTGTCTATGATTGGAAAATTAGGCTGGTAAAATTATGTCATGCAAAAGGAAGATTGGCTCTCTTTTTAAGACAATATCTATTTAGTCTCTAGAATGTACTTTGGAGTTTTAAAAGTCTAAAAAATTTCTAAGATCTCAGGTTTATGGTGAGAATGACTTGAGACTTTTTAAAAAGTCCAGAATTGTTAAGAGACTTGTAAAAAGTTAACACAGTAGTGGACAGTTGCATTAAGTTTCATATAAATGGTGGAAATCTACCAGACTACATGGCACATTAACCCAGAAGACAGCAATCTTCCCCACCCCTGTGTCAGCAAATTATGTAGCAGGTCAGGGCTGTCATATCATTGATATCAGTGAGTACATCTTTGGCTTTTGTTTCAATCAAATGTTGGCTATTCATACTTCTTTAGAAGTTTTCTTATGACATATGCTAAAGGAGAAGTAAATGGTCATTTACAGAGCAGCGGTGTGCTTAAGATTTCATTCTAACCTACAACTTATTACATTCATTAGTTCAGAAATAAATTATGATGTTTCCTTCATACCAGGCCCATTTTTATAATATTTGCCAGTTTCTTTTAAAATGAGTTACAACCTGTAATTCTCGAATATAATGGAGAAAGTGTAATGGTCAGTCTAAGAGCTGTCAGAAGTATGGTAGCTAAAATGTGACGTTCCTTATTTGTACAATTCTGTACACTTTTATTTCTAACTTCTTGCATTACCTGCTATTAAAATATACCTACAGTGACTTGAAAATTATGAATCATTGGTGTTGTGTAACTCATTGCTGCCGCTGTCACTTAAGTTGGAAAACTGCAGTATTATTGGTGCACGTCTCCTGGTGGTAGGTGATTGAATAGGCTTGCCTAGCTTTCATGTTCCCTGTTTTCTGTCAGTCAAGAATAATTATCCCTGACAGCATGCATTCCTATTTTTTGTTCCTGGTTACATGAAAATATAATGATAGATTCATTATTCTGTTCCATATGCTCCTCATTATATGTGTTTGTTGTTTTGTGTCTCCTTCCGATCTGAGGAACTTGCATTGCCTCTGTGATATATACTTATGGTTTCTGAATCATACATAAACTTACAAAGAATGCAGCTGTTTTGGATTTGAGGTTTTCATGGTGGTGAGTTTGAAGATGGCTCTTCTGGGTTGTTGTGCTGTGTAGTCTTGTATAAGATTACCGACGTTTCAGAGGTCCATACTGCCTCCATCATCAGGGCGATGGCCAGTGGGTATAGTCGGCGCAGTAGTTTTTGGCCGGTGGAATTTTCAAGGGGAAGGCTAGGAGCGAGTCACTGGTCTTTTCCCAGGTTTAAAGCGCGGTCGGGGTGTGATGCTGACCACTCACCCTCACCTAGTGCCAAGGTTAAGAATGGGTAGGAGCTTTACTTGTTCTTGACCATCTTTCTTAAATATTGAAATTACACAGCAAATGTCAGGTAGAAGTAGGCCTACTGTTTATTTTCCCCAATTTCATAATGTATTTGCATATGTTTGGAAGCAGTTATTTTATAACATGCACAATTTAGAGAAGATGATAGAAGCAAAATACGAGGTACAGGAACATTACTAAAGTTAGATGCATTCCTCTGTGACCATTCTCGACCTTCGCCACTATCACCATCATTTTTAACTTTGGAAGGTAGCTCTTTTGTGGGTTGTAAAACACTGTTGTCTGTAGGTTTTCACAACGGTGAGACCGAAGACAGCTATAGGTCGTGCGAGCAGTGCTGGCACTTGCGCAAAGGACTGGTTTTGGTCGTATGAGATGGACCCGTCCGTAGCACGCGCTAGAGGGGTGTCAGGTTCAGTTGGTTTGTAGCTGTAGCTGTGTTTCGATCGGTGCGTCACCGCAGCTGAGTCTGTGCGACCCCCACTACTACTGAACCCCCCCTCCCTCGACTTGCACATCGCGCATTTAGATGCCACCACTACACGCGCGATCTATAGCTGTCTTCTGGGTTGCATAGTTTGGTAGAAGAGGTCCATTATCAGGGCTATCGCTCTGATGATGAGGGAGCAAGGTCTTCTATAACGTTAGCAAACTTTTACCAGGCTACACCGCTATACAATCCAGAAGACTCGGACTAAACCGCCCGTGGAAACCTGAAATCCTACATCCTTAAGTTTATTTATAATACTGAGGAATGTAGAACGACATTATTGACGTAAAATTTATGCATTAATTAAAGTAAAAATAAAACACGCTTGGGGGAAGAGAAGCTCCTCTCATTCTTAACCTGTGCCCACGTCGGAGATAGAACCTCAGTCATTTAGTTTGTAGTCAGTCACTATACTGACTGAGCTTGTCTGCTCCAAAGATTTATGCAAAGGCATGGTTTATTGGGCCTTTTTTGAGATTTTTTTGTATACCTATAGAAGAATACCACTCTCCAGACAAAGTAAAAGTTTTATGAATTTATTGCTTTTCAAGTGTAAATTATGGTAAAGTGGTTTTATAATCCCTGGCTTGGAAAAGAAAGGGCTCAGGAATGTTATTCATTTGCCTTTGAATTAATATGGCTGGTATGTTTAGGATCTTCCTTGTTTGTTAAATTCTAGGAAGACAGGGGTCTCTTGCTCAAGGTACTTTGTTCTTACCTTGGATATACTGCATCCCTTCCTAGTTCAGGATGTACCTGTTTGCATTGAGGGAACATTTCACTGCCTTTGTAGGAGGAAGTTAAATTTGCTGAACACCTACTTCTGTTGTGAATTTGATTTTTTTTTGTTTTTGCACAGTATAATTTTAGAAAATAGATCAACATGATTAAGGAAGTTAAGGTTATGTTTAGTCAGAAGGGTGGGAGGGGACAGTTTTATCATAAAGGGAAGTGTATATAGAATTGAAATAGAGCACAATAACAAAAGCTTAAAAGTTTATATAAAGGACATGTAATATTTTAAATTCCAACATTATTACTGTATTACTAGACAGGATCAAAGCCAATAATGCCCAACTCTGCACCATATATGGAACATTTATATGTTTACTTTCAAGTGTAGTTAATTTAGAGTTTCTGTCCATCTTCAGAAATCTTGTACATTCCTAAATTTGTTTTCTCATTATGTTCAGAAAGTGTTATGGCCTATTGGTGAGATTTTGAGTTCTCATGGTGGCAATTATGAGGATGATTATCTTCTGGGATGATGTTGCAACTCATCACCCTGATGACTGAGGTAGCAAGCAATTCTGAAAAGAGCATGATTAATTAAACCCAGTTCTAGGAACATGACATCAGTACATAAATGCACTGCTACCAATAGCAGTATACATGAGCAGGAAGGAGATAAATACCACACAGCCTGAAGCCAGTTATACTAAATATGTAGTAGAATTTGTTTAATTCTTGAATCCAGAGCTCATCTGAGTGATATTTAATGATTTATTCTTTACTGCAAAGAAAATACAACAATTCACCATTACAAAGATCAACTGGTTAATGCTTTTAGAGGGAAAAAGTTTGTGCACATTGAGAATCATATGAAACAAATAAAAATGAAGAGGTATTGATTGTTGAAGCAGGTGGTATACACAGTTACCACTGGGCTTCAGAGGGTTAGTGTACATTTGTTAGATTAGACCACATTTTATAGGAAAACAGATCCTGCATGTTTTAAAATGGTTACTGTACACAGAGTAAAATTTGGTCAAATTACAATCATTTATTTCCAGGCTGAGCCATTTTGGAAGGCAGTTGATGTAACCGAGTTCCCACAGTATCGAGAATATGTGGCACATCCCATGGATCTGTCCCTGCTAGAGCGTAACATAAAGAAGAGATTGTATGGCAGCACTGAGGCATTTATTGCTGACACGAAGTGGGTTCTGCATAATTGCATCATATTTAATACTTGTAAGTCATTATTTTTGTTTGAATTCTGTTAATGTCCTGGAAGTTGAATTTTATTTTTAACATGAGACATTTGAAAACCAGAGATTTTATTTTGTTTTTTAATACATCACACATGTTGTGTTTCAAACTTCATCCTAGTTTTAACAGAGTTGAGACATGATTACTGGTATTGAACTGTAATATTTGGTATTTGTCTAACAAATATCCAGATGCTGGTGGAGTAACAAAAATTCTTTACCAAATCAAGATTCTCACTGTTAACCATTATATAGAGATGTCCATTCATTACAGTGTATACAACTCATACATAGGTAACATACACAATATGAACTCTCTGATATAATTTTAAGATTTCTTTTGTTTTGACAGAAATATTAGAATCTTATGGGTTTCCTAACAGAGTATTTTATATTTATATATACATGTTATGTAATGAAATCACAGTGCTAATCATAATGTTAGAATTGGTGATAAATCCTTTGGAAATTTGGCAACATCCAACTACTTAGTGATTACAGGAACAAAGAAAAGGGACATTTTTAATGAAATTATGATTGGAATAAACTCACCATCTTCCCTATAGAATTGCTTGTATGTTCATCATTGTTTCAGGTAAATGAAAAATAAAGAATATATAAACTACTCTTTATCTGAAGATGGCTGTAGTACCATGTTGTCTGGTAGAAGTCTACGGGCATTTCAGAGGTACTTGCTGCTTCCATCATTATGGTGATGAGCTCTGATGATGGAGGCAGGAAGTACCTCTGAAATTTCAGAAAACTTCTACCACACAATACATCACAACAATCCAGAAGACAGCCATCTCCATGCTGCTGGGAGAACCTCAAATCCTACATTCATTTTATCTCTTTGTTTTATACTGGTGCAGCAGGATTATCATTTGAATACAAAAAGTTTAATGAATTATAACTTTGGAAATATGATGAATTTGAATTGCTTATTTGGTGTGGCCTCCATTGTTCAGGTAGCAAAACTTAGATCTTTAGGCCTGATCACAACTAAAAGTTTCAATTATGTTCCTGTTAATTTTGCCATGTCTGTAAGTATTTTCTCAAGAACCAATGAACAGATTTTCAAAAAGTCTTAGACTGTGGAATTTTTATGTGGGGAATCCCCAGCCTACAGCCATCCATATAAAGATCTGCCAGATGTTGAACAGTTGATTGATATCAGTGTAGTAGAGAAACTTGTCTTACATAATGATGTGAGGTAAAACTGCTAATTGTCTGCTGTGAGGCATATATCAAATTACAAAGGTCAAACTTTGGATTGAGGTTTTCACAACAGTTACTGAAAGGAATTTGTAATTACACCATTCACCAAAGTAGGTCCAGTAGAGATATTAACTGTATACTTCAAAGTTTTGTTACAATTTTTAGTATGTGTACTGAATCTGTGTGAACTAGTGTGAATGGTGCGTTACTGAAAGAGAAGTGACAGGCGTAATAAGAATACTAAGCTTGAAAGAATGAGGAATGACGTATGGCAGGTATGGTCTATTTTTAAGATGCTCTATTCACATTTACTTGAACTGTAAGAAGGTAGCTGGTCAACTGGTCAAGATTTGATTCAGATGTGGTCTAAAAGTGCCTTTCATTATTCCATCATGTTTGAATGCAATACTGTACGTGTACCATGTGTATAAGCTTTTGTGTTTATTTTATGAAATGCAGCACAGGGGAATCACATTCTTAATATTCTGGGGACAGAAATTGTTTTAATGCACCCATAATTAGTGTGTGCGTGCTCAAGCATGTGTAAAAGAAGTCAGATGCAGTTATATACGCACACACCTCTTCTTGATGTGGCACTATATTTTGTGTTGAGAATTTTATGGACAAATTGCACAGCTAGTATTCCAGTCATTCATAATCTCCTTGAATTTGGCCATATGTGACCTTTCTGTATCTTTCATTAATTACATTTAATTATGCCAGATGTGAAAAAGCAAAAATACTGATATGTCTGCCTACTATGAAGAAATGAATGAATGGTGATGATCTTTCTTAGGGTACGGCCACACTGCACATGTTTCGCTTGGAGGTTGGAGGTTAGTGAGCTGCTTGGCGGGAACACAGTTGTAACCCACAACAGAAACCTTATGTAGACGGCTGATCTGACCTGCCTGCCTTGAAGCTCTCCGCTACCTGCCCTGCTATCAGAACGAACCTGTCGGTTAAAATCGCTCACTACCTAGCGGGATACAACCAAAATTAGTAGTGTGTAGCCTTGAGTAATTTATCTTGAGTGCAACTACGACGATGGAAGACGTTTTGATCAGCACTGTGTTCCATAGAAGGCCACTGTGGGATCCAAACCATGATTTACATAAATATACTATGGTGTTGAGTAGCGAGTGGGAAGAATTGCTAAAGAAACGGGAGACTACGTGTCTTCAGTTTAGTTGAAGCTATCTTCGACTGACACGGATTGAAATTTTCGAAACTTAAAGAAAAATGCAATTATGTTTTTTTTTAATTTTTCCTTACCTCACAGTTACAACAAATCGTTCTTCAGGAGAATTTTTTTTTTGAGTGATTGTCCTTCAATTTCTCCAAGAGACGATCAAATGTGGCTGTTGACATCCGCACATACTCAAAAAATTTGTCATTAAATATATGTGCATCTCTATAGAGATTATTAAACTCTCCTAATGAATTCGTGCACCCAACACAAATCAGAAGACACATTGTCAAGCTTCAAAGCTGTGTTTTCCAGCAATAAAAGTTTCTTGAATAGCTTTGAGAGAGCCATCCTTCCTGCTTACACGCACTGCACCTAGCACGCTGCCCACGAAGTGCAGTGCGGACAGTCACCCGCATCCCACCACCCACTATGCATTCCACTACCCTCGAACCTCCAAGCAAAATGCGTGCAGTGTGGCCGTACCTTTAGACTTGTGTCTAGGTTCAATGACAAAAGAAATGTGAAATCTGTACTCTTTGGACATCTGTATTTGCTGGTAGATTAGATGATAGTATAGCGGACTAGTAATGGTGCGTGGTGTTCTAAAACTGGACATACCAACTAAGGGAGCAAACTCTTACAGAAAACGGGCATGTTTAGAGGCCTCAAGGTGGCAATCCCACCACTAAACTTACTCAGCAATGGACTGGTTCTCCACTCTGAGGACATGATACCTACTCGAAATCTCCAGGATGAAAATAGTTGAACTGGCTCTCCTATTCAGTTAGTACGAGGCGCGTCCTCAAAGTAAGTTTCCCTGGGGCCGTTTACAGAAACAAAACACAATTTCATGGAAATATTTATTGCAACAGATACAGCAAGTGTCCAGCTATTTTTCAACATATTCGCCACCAGAATTGAGACATTGGTCATACCGTGGGACCAACTTTTGAATACCTGGG
>NW_019060039.1:254236-339213 GCF_000696155.1 Zootermopsis nevadensis
TTGCGGACTCCCCAAATGCTTGCTTTAGCATTTCATAGGTTTCCGTAGCCGTTTTGGCGAGTCTTTGGCAAAATTTGATGCACACGCCATTCCGAAATCGCAGGAGGGTCGGTGTAATGCACTACCAAAACGCCCGTAACTAAGAAACAAATGCTAATTTGATGATGCCGGCTGGCACACTGATTCACTATGAATGTAGGCCGCACCCCCTAGCGGCAGAAGCTCGTACTACATCCGGTTCGCCCTCTATTAACACAGTCTTGAAACTTTCCGATCGCACCTCGTATGAAGATAATATAGCAATCAACTGAAATTTCAATTTCCTTTGAAGCCGAAGATGACTGTCTTCTGGGTTGTAGCACCATATAGTCTGATAGAAATTTATTTATGTTTCAAAGGTACTCTGCCAGACTACATGATGCTGCAACTCAGATGACAGTCATCTTCAGCTTCGAAGGAAATTGAAATTTCAGTTGGTCGTTACATTATCTTTGGTAAAGTTGTGAATATGCATTTTATCATCTAACACATTATACCAACAATAAAACAGGAAGAGTGCAACAGCTGTATTAGGATTGTTTAGCTAATCAGCACAGCAGATAATGATCCATATTTCATCTGAAAGATTATCACACTGGTGAATTTTGATGTTTTGTACAATGCAAAAAATAAATGACAATATCCAAGTGGAAGTTGCCATCATTATCTTGAGCTGTGACCTGTTGTGAAGGGATAGCAGAAGTACTGTAAAGGGAAGGTGATGCTTGAAGTTATTTTTATTGGTAGGGTATCATGAGTTTGTTCTGACTGCATTATGGCCAAGAAGAAGAACAAGTAGGTCTGTCTACAGGCTATGTGGGCAACCAAAGAACAGGTGCTCTTGTATGAAAGTATCCAGCACATTGGTTATTGGTTGTATGGTAGCAACTTTTGAAACATGGTTCTTTGATGCTTTTCCACCTACTCTTTCCAGTCTCACACCATTTGATTTTCACCTTTTTCAATGTTTGAAGAACAGTTGATGGGAACTTAAGGATGCAGTGCATAGCTTCAAAGACTGCATTGCATGTGGTAGCTTTCAGAAATGTAAACAAAAGTATGAATTAGGAGAAGTAGCTGCTGAAGGACAGTATTTTTAATGCAACTGCATCAGTGGGTTCTTAGTGTCATCATAGCTGATATATGGTAACTAGCCCATAACATTTTGAAGCTACCACATATTTAATGTAAGACTGCAATGTTAGAAATATTGTAGATTAGACTGTAAATGGGGTGGATGCCTAATTGACCTTTACACCATGACCATTTCTTGATCATTTGTGCATACTTATTCACTTATTCCACCAACAGTACTGTACCTTCTGTGAAGTACAGTGTCCTATATAACAGGATCTCATTGGAAGCTCTGTGTTAAAGAGTTGTTTTATGGTTAGCCTTAATTAAGGCCTTGCTAATTGTTCCAGGTCTCTTAGTCCCTGGGTCTTTGGAGAGGGCTAACTTCTTTAACTAGGGTACTTTTTAGGCCTTTTAGATATCCTGGTTAGGGTCTCCCTAGGCTTAGTAGTGCCATGTATCCCTGGTGCCATAAGCCTCTTCCAGGTGTATAGATTTTTGCAATTTATGTTATTTAGAATAATGTGACTGGTTTAAATACAATTTTTTTGTGTGTGTGTATATTTTGAGAGGATATCTAATGCAAATATAGTATATATGATTTGTATTTCTTCACTAGACAGCTATGAATTTTATCTTATTAATGAGTAGACGGCCATATTTATTCAACCCACCTAATTTCAGTGTTTGTGATTTTATGATTTCTATCACTGTGTAGACTGATGTCTCTTTGTGTTGCGGCAGAGTTCACTATAATATGTGTTTGCTTGATGGTAATACATCACATCTTTAATTCCAAAGGGTTTTGTCGATGGTAGTTTACACTTAAAATTATTCATTGTCAGGTCTTTTTCCATCGTCTGTTCTTTAAAACCCATGACGTTTAAGAGGCTGATTCTGTCTTCGTCTTCAGGTGAGAGGTACCTACTCTGTTGGGTCCCTTAGATAGAGCTAGTCTCTGTCACTGGTCAATATAAATCATGCAATTGCACTGACAATGAATAATCACATCTTTAATTATATTGTTTAATTTTTGCATGAAAGATGTCTGTATAAACTCAGAATATATACTTTGTGAAATCAATAAAATAGAAAATAAGTATGTAACAGAGAATTTGTTCTTTCAGGAAAGAAATAAAACTCAGGCTTCTGATACTGATGAGTTGAATACCACAATAGAAAGTGACAAATCAGCTGATAAAAGAAGCAGAGGTGAAAAAAGAAAAAATTGGGATAGCGACAGATATAGTGAAGATGGAAAGAAAAGTCATTCCTGCAAAAGGACGGCAATCGGAAGTAGGTTACGTCAGTGGGATAGTAGTAGCAGTGAGGATAGTCAGGAAAGTGATGATGGGACACAGCAAGATGTGGGAATTAGTGTGGGGGTTGAAGGAAGTAGCAAGAGTGCATCTCTCATAGAGTGGTCTAAATTTGAGGAAAGTGCTGCAAAACTAACGGTTGGTGTGGAGGGTGGTGCAAGTGATGAGGATAAATTGATCATTGCCTCAGAGAATATTAACCTAAGTGATACTGGTGACACCAGAGACCGTGTGCTTCCATGTAATGGTGCTAAAGTGAAACAACGTGAGACTGACTATGAGAGTAGTGAAGTGGAGAAAAGTGCAAGAGTGACTGCATCTGAGGTGGTAAAGAAGGTTTTGGCAGGTTCAAGCATTGCAGACAAGCTTCAAGAGAAGCTGTTCAGGTTAGAAAGGTCTAGTAAAGATTGTAAGGATAATGAAGAAACATCTCCTGAAGTAATCTCTGAAAGCATGTCAGTTGATCAGGAATCCTCTGCTGAAGTGGTTAAGAACACAGAAAATTGTTCAGGGAACCCTGAAGACTGTGAAATATCATCAGTCTGTGCCAATGAAAATGATGTGAAAAATTTGAAACCAGAAATGTCATCTGACAGGACTAGAAAGGATAAGGATGATGATGCTGAAAGAAATTCTGTAACCTGTCACTCATCTGGATCAGAACAGAAGAGGGGCAGATCAGAGACACCTGTTGTCAATAAAACTCCACTCAAAGCTGAAACCAGATACTATGGTAAACAGTACTCACCTAAGGTGGTTCTGTATAATTTGGTTTTACCTGCTGGTAAACTCCTGCAGGGGAAAGCAAGAAATATAACAAATGAGATTTTGTCTGTTAAAAAGCCTCAAGCAAAATTGAAGAAATGTTCTCTCTCAGTTGCAGAACCTAAGAAGGTTCAGGAAAAAGTACCTGAGGAATGTCACACAAAGAAGGTTACTTTACTTGAGGATAATGGTACAACTTCAAGTTCGGAGACTTTAGTTAAGAACAAGCTAGAAGTTTCTGTTCATAAGACTGACAGATTGCATGGTTCAGAATCCATAGGTAAAAAATTTGAAGTTGTCAAGGAAGACAGCAATATTGAGCCTGAAAGTCAGTCAGGTTTGTTTCCCTCATCTCATAAACTCAATGTAGTTGAAACTGATAAATTTAATGTGGTTGGATGTAATGCACCTACAGGTGTAAAAATGAAGGTTGCAGTGAGTGATAATACAAGTGAGAGTGGAGAAAGTGACATTGTAATGGACTCTTCAAAACGGACACCAGAACATGGTTACAGTAGATGTTGCACTGATAATTTTTTAGAAAATGGTGCGAAGATGCTTGAGCCCATGCAAGATACCAAGTCTAGTGAACAGAGGAAGGTTTTGGTTGAGAAAAATTTAGAACATGATGGTGATCAAAGCTCTGAGTATGTATCAGAAACTGTTAAGGAAAAGGGCAGTGTATTAGAATCTGTTCAGGAAACACTAAAAAAATCAGAAGATGTACAGAACTCTTTAGAACTAGAAGCAGAGTTGTCTGTGGGTATGGGACCTGTTAGTGAAAAAGTTGCTGCCAATGAATCACCTCCTGATGACAGGGGTGCCTTATGTGGGTCTCTGAGCAAAAATATTGCTTGTAATTCAGTTTCAAATCCAGGTAATGCAGATTTGGTTCCTGTAGAGCAAAGCTCTGATAGGGAACCCCCACCTGAAGAGGCAAATGCTAATAAAGTTCTTGAAACAGATAGTATAGAACAGTCCGTAGATAAAGTGAGTGACTCAACAAGTAAGATGGAAACCTGTGGTGAAGAAAGTAAGGATGGTAGGACAGATTCTGTTGCAAATAGTAATAATCATAAGGATAATTCTGAGGTACCTGTTAAGTTAAATACTCCTCAAAACACTGTGCTGAAAGTTTATCCTGCAAAAACTAACAAAGCTTTGGATAAGAAAATTAAAGACTGCAAGGCAAGTGAGATGAGTAGGACTGAAGCTCTCGTAGGGAGTGATGTGACCATCACCCCAGCTGCTTTGGTCAGTGCACCTACAGAACAGGAGGATGAAGCAAATAAAACAGCTACCAGTGTTATTAAGGAAACAGATGACAGTAGTATTGCAGACAAGAAGATCAAAGAAGAACCTTTAGATCCCGATGACTTAGTGGCAGAATCATCATCATCTGTATCTACCTTGGTACTGTCCAGTGCTCAGTGTTCAGCCAAGACATCACCTGAACTTAAGTTGCGTGGTTCACCAAGTGAGAAGAAAGAAGCAGACAGTGACAACTTTAATAAAGGAAAAATAATATTTAGTAAGAAGCTGCCTTTGGCTGTGTTGGAGGATAAAGAAAGATTAGCAAGTAATGAAAGCCCCTCCTCTGTGTCAGAGAAAGATGGGATCTTCCCATCACTTTTTCTTGACCCAAGTATAACAATCACTGTCATCAATGATAAACAGGCTGACAATGTAGATGTGCCTGTTTTAGGTAAGAGTAAAGTTAGCAGCAGTGATATAAATGTAAATGAACTCAGGGCTAGTGTAAACCTTTCAAAAGATATCAGTTTGACAGTGGTTGGTACAGGTTATGGTGGACATTCTAATTCAGCTAAGGGCATATCATCAAGTTCTGTGACACCATTGGAAATGGAGTGTGGCCATGAGAGTGACCATGACAATTCACGTAATGCATCAGTAAATGCTACCTCTGCGTCAATTCCCGTAGCTGCCCAAAATGCTGTGGTGGGACACAACAGCACTAATAGACAGAAGAAACAAAAATGTTCAGTTGGCAGTAATTCTCTTCAAGCAAGATCTAGAGCTAGGAAGTCATTCCCTAACAGGCCAGTTTTTCCAAATGTCAAAGTGAAATCCCACCCTGAACTTGTTAATGGAGTTGGGACATTTGGTAATAAATCATCAGTGGTAAGACGCAATTCTGTTGGCACAAATTCAAACAGTTCAGACTCAAGACGTAGCTCATATGGAACTTCACCTCAGGAGATGCTGATCACAGCACAACAGTTAGGAGATGCTAGTGGCAGTGATAGCAACAATAATAATTCTGGTAGTGCTATGGTTGCGTTACCTCATGTGTTGGGTAATCCAACCACAAACCATATTCAGGCCCTGAGAACAGTGAACAACAATATTGGAGCACCATCTCATATTGTGAACAGTGGTCCTGACATGATGCCCTCACGGATGGTGCAAGCTCCTCACAACCAACCACATTCGGTGGGAAATGGTACCAGGATTTCACCAGCAGGACAGGGGCCTGGTGCTGCAGCTGCTGCTTCACGCATGCCACCTCAGCTGCAGCCTCGACCTCCAGGTCCCCTCCTGTCACAGCATCCTCCTCCTATACCATTGGAGGCAGGTCCTGTGTCTGCAGAACTGAACAGGCATGCACATAAGGTACTGAACTGCTGGTTTTTTATAACTATTTCCTTAGACTTCATGATCTGATAATCTTATAATATTTAATAACTGGATCAGCATCAGTTTGTGGCATTATTGCACTTCTGTCATGTGGCACTTTTCATCTGTACCTTACTATCTAATCAGCTTAGTGTGGGACACAACATATGTTTTCTGTCTGAATGAAGTTGGTATAAAAGTTCCGTTTTATATTATTAGCTTTATGATAAATCCTGAATGTAAAGTTAACTTAAATTGATATGAAGATACAAGAGGCAGCTTCCTATGATCAAAATACTGAATGTTCAGTCTGTCATGTAAATATATAAAATTTACATTCTTTGCTGAAATAGATAATGGTGTTGGTTTCAGGCAATATGTTGTCCTTTCTGTCATGGGGAGGGATGGTTAATTTTAAGTGCACATGTTGAATTTCTTTGTTAAAATTTCTGATGTTTATATGTGAAACAGCTCAGTGATTTCCTGAGGACAACTGTAGAAGAAATACTTCGTGATCTGTCCAACATTGGCAACCCTGAAGCAACAATTAAAAGTTTACAGCTAGAACTTGAGAAGCTACAGTGGCGTCACAATCAGGAGATGGCAGAGATGAAGCACAACACAGGTTTAGTAGTTAATTATCTGTTAAATGATTGCAATTCTGATTTTTATTCTGAACATCTTTGTGTTTAAATTTTGCCCATTCTGTGAAGAAAGATTGTATGAGGGATCAAAGGTATAGTTAAACATCATTTATTGTGAAATTTGTCACTGGTGTAGTTTTGTAAAAGTGTACAGATTTAAAACAAACCTTTCAACCAGGGATGAGCAAAGTTAGTAATGTGAGCCATATAAGGAGGTCGAGACTTCAGTGTGTCAACAGGTGTGCATAAATTACATATGTTGCAACAAACAAGAAAACTAATGCACATAACTTAAGGCTGTCATCTTAATCTACTACTTGAAGATACAGCATGCCATGATGCTAATGTTTAATGTTATTAAATGATTGTCACTTGTATGCTGCTATATGACTGTCAGATCTTCTTTCAGAGTTACATGAGTACATTCTGCTCTGTCCCTTTAATATTTTAATCCAGTAAGTGTGGTGCCAGAATGGATGTTTTATTTTTCATTATTTAGACTTGATGATGATGGAAATGCGTGCTAGTGTTGAAAGTGAGAGGCAGCGTGCAGTTGCAGAGACTATACGGCAGTGTGAACTGGAAAAACAGAGGGCTGTGGAAGAAACAAAAAAGAAACAGTGGTGCACCAACTGTGGAAAGGAGGCTTTATTCTACTGCTGTTGGAACACATCGTACTGTGATTACCCGTGCCAGGTAATGTGAGATTCTGTATGATGTTTAGGGTATAATTCCAGAAGGTTGTTTCAGTATATTTGTGTAAGTGGAAATATTTTGTCCAACAACATATAATAGTGGGATGTATGTCATGCCTGAAGGCTGTAATGCTGTTACTGCTCTACACAGAAATACAAAAAGTTACATTTGGGTGTATGGACAATAATAATGCACAGATGTCAAACCAAATAAACACAAAAATTGTCTCCTGTAAATCAACCATTTTATTGATATACCCTACTGGCAAGATATGCTCAATGTGCATTGAGTTTGCCAGCATTGCTCATCAAGTGTTCTCTTAAAGAACAAGAGTGAAGCATGGAATATTACAGTGTGTTGATTTTCAGAAGAAATTTTACAACAAAAAAATGGAGAGATTGTTTTATCAGTGGTCAGTCCTTATGTCACTGAAATGATATGAGTCATTCTGAGGGTAGGTAGAAAGTAAGCAGTTGTCACATGGTCTACATCTGTCCTTGAGTCTTTATTTCTTTCTGTTGCAATGCAGTTTACATTTCAACAATGAGTGTTCATAGTGGAATATTTTATTACGAAAAAAATTTACAGGAAGTGCATTGAATGTTTATAAATTCACAGATTTGTGAATTTCCGAAGCCTGGAGGCAGATGGAATAATATTAAAATTGGCTTTATAGCAATAGGATATGGACTGTATTTATCTGGCTCAAGATAGGTTCCACTGACAAACTTTTGTGAACATGGTAATGAACCTTCATGTTCAATAGAAGGTGAAGGATTTTTTGGTGAGACTCAATCCATTGAAAGAAGTCTCGTGTGGTGAGGATGATGGCACTTGATGGTTTCTCCTCTCTGTTCATTGATGTATTTCTTTTTGGCCTCCACTGAACTATGTTAGCCAGTACAAAGTGCTGCTAGTGAAGGTTATCATTACCAGCATTCTTCTGAACAGAGGGGCTAGGTGATTAAATTGGACTTATTTCCACAGCCTCAGTGTAACTTAGTAAAAGATTTTTTCATGAAGGTAGTTATGAGGTTTGTCCAAAAAGTATCCGACCTTGGGCCGGGAAAACAAAGTTCTATATCTGGGGGGTTACAATACCTAATCCCCTTCAAAGTAGGCCCGTTGTGACTCCACACACTTAGCCCAGCGGTCCTTCCATCGCTGGAAGCAATTCTGGAAGACTTGTTTTGGAATGGTGTGCAGCTGCGCCGTCGCGTTCTGTATGATGTCCTCGTGGCTGCCAAAACGGGAGCCTCTTGGCGGTGTCTTCATTCTCGGGAACAGCCAGAAATCACAAGAAGCCATGTCAGGAGAGTAGGGAGCCTGGCGAACCTGCGGAATGCCGTGCTTGGCCAGGAAACCCTGAATCAGGTGTGATGAATGAGATGGGGCATTGTCATGATGCAGCTGCCAGTTGCATGTGTCCCACAGCTCCGGTCTCTTGCGCCGAACTGCATCACGAAGATGACGGAGGACTTCTTGGTAGTACTCCTTATTGACAGTTTTGCCTAGTGGTGCGTACTCATGATGCACAACACCCCGGTAATCAAAAAAAACAGTCAGTATCACCTTCACATTGCTCCAAACGTGACGTGATTTTTTGGGCCTCGGGGAAGTTGGATGCTTCCATTGTGACGACTGGACCTTGGTTTCCGGGTCATATCTGTACACCCACGACTCGTCACCAGTGATCACAGTCTTCAGGAACTCCGGATCCCTGTTGGTGCACTCCAGCATGTCCTTCGCGACCTCAAGGCGGAGTTGGTGCTGCTTCGGCAAAAGCAGCTTGGGCACAAATTTTGCCGCCACTCTTTGCATGCCCAAATCCTCAGTTAAAATCGTGTTTGCGGAACCTCTGCTGATCCCAACCTCATCAGCAATTTCCCGGACGGTCAAATGACGGTCCTCCATGATCAATGTCTACATTTTGTCAATGACATCAGCATTTGGGCTCGTTGACGGTCTCCCGGAATGCTGGTCACTGTCTGCTGACATGCGGCCATCTTTAAAGCGGTTGAACCAGTCTTTAATTTGAGTGACCCCCATTGCATCATCACCGAAAGCCTGCTGAATTTTGCGGATTGTTTCCACTTGGGTATCCCCAAGTTTCTGACAAAACTTGATGCAGTATCGCTGCTCCAAGCGTTCCATCATCTTGAGCGAACACGTGTTACACCACTTCGCTATCTGGCAGCGACAGACGCATCCGGCGATGCTGCGAGGAAGCAAAAAATCACGCATGCACATGAAAGTCCCTTCTACCACTATGCTCAGTTTCCCCACCCTTTCACAATTACTTACTGCGGAAAAAAATATAGTCGGATACTTTTTGGACAGACCTCGTATATCAGAAATTATACAATCAGATAAGTGTAGTGTATGCACTCCATGGTATAACATTGTTTATTAATATATGAACCAACCAGTGTGCCTCCATTGTGAGAAACCAGAATCTTATTGCATTGCCTATTTTAGGAATATGTGATATTTGTTATTTTGCAGCAACGACATTGGCCACAACACATGTCAACATGCGCACAGAACACCCAGCAAGGTGGTGAGGGGAATGTTCGTGAAGGTGATATACAGCAGAATAACCCTCACACTTCTGGTGGTAGCAGTAATAACAAGCCCAGTGCATCTCAGCAACAGCAGGTATGTCCAGCCATCTACAGGCTTTGAGAGTTTTTGACCATCTGCTACAGTAGGATAAGCCAGTGATATTCACATCTTTGCCATCATAAGTTACACTGAGACCAATAACTGATGTATAAACAATAATATACTTTAGATAAGGGGTGGCCGGCATTTTTCATTAGGCATGGAAATGCAGAAAAAATAGTAGACAAGATTCTCTCAGCTGCTAAGAGTTTTCTTAGGCCAGGGAATGTTCACTGACCATAAAAAACAAAATATGATATTCGCTTTGAGTTGTGTGCCTTCTCCCTCCCATTTTCATGGATAAATCAGCATAATAATTTCCTCTAAAGGTGTGTTAAGAATGGTTGAGGTTTTTATTTTTTATTGGAAAGTCATAGGAGAGCATTTAGTATACTAGTAATAGCTGTTGTATTTTCTAATGTAAGTGAGATCAGCAGCTGACATTTTTCTCATGTTTACAGTTTGTGATGTTTTCCCTTGTGCTTGACTTTGAACCCTTCAGGGTTGCATCATATTAACTAAGTTGTGAGATATTCACTGCTCTCTGCTAGAAACAATTTATAGGCTGTATCCAAAGTAATGAGTTTCTCAGCAGTTCCTGAAAAAAGTACAAATATTTAATCTAAATCAATTTTAATATTCTTACTGACATGTACTAGACCATTTTACAAGTAAAGTGTACCATAGGTACAAGTTAGGATTTCAATCTCAAATTATAGACATTTATTCATGCAAAATATTCATATAGCTGTATCTACCAATTTTAAATTTTTGGTCTTTTTGAATCACCATTGTGCTTCCTCAAACCACGTTTCGAGAGATGGCATATCCCCTGTCCTCAGGTGAACCTACACAGTTGAGACAGTTTGATGGAGCTAATCTCAATCCGTGGGCACTGGGAAATGGACTCATTAGCCTGTATAATCCAACTGCAAAAATCCATCTGTGGTTATAACATGTAAAGTAAGTGTTAAAATTATATAAGCTTTCAACCAAGATGATCGTCCAATACAATATAGTTGCCTCAAAATAGGGCAGTCTGGAATATGAAAAAATAGATTGAAAATTTCTGTCTTCTGGGTTGTTGCGCTGTGTAGTCTGGTCGATGTTAACCAATGTTTCTGAGGTCATACTGCCTCTGTCATCAGGGTGATGAATATGATATGGTAGGACAGTGCACTCAGAGATACACAAGCTTATAGTCTAGGAAGTACTACCACAACAGTGGAAAGAATCAGTTGTTGTCCTTATCCATAAAGCAGGGGGCAAAACTGAGTGCAGTAGCTTCTGAGGTATCTCTCTTTTGTCAGCATCATACAAAATTTTATGGAAAATTCTTCTGGCATGGTTAATACCATTTATTAATGAAACTATTAGGGATGATCTATGTAGATTCTGCCGTAATAGGTCAACTATCGATCAGATCTTGTCAGTTCACCAACTCTTTATGGACTTTAGAAAGGCATATGACTCAGTTAGAAGAGAGATATTGTATGGCATTTTGATTGAGATTGGAACAACAAAGAAACTTGTTAGGTTAATTAAGATCTGTATGGACAGGGTATTTAGTAGTCTTCTGTTGGATCCTTTCCCAGTGCACAATGGCCTCAAACAGGGGAATGCTTCATCACCAATGATTTTTAATTTTGCTCTAGAAAGGTTAGAGGGAATCAGGAAGGGCTCATATTGAATGGTGTGCTCCAAGTGCTTGTCTATGCTGATGATGTCAATTTGCTGGGGGATGGTGTGGGTACCAGAAACAAGAATGCAGAAACTCTCCTACAGGCTAGCAAGGAAACAGGCCTAGAAGTAAATGGACGTAATGTGGGATCAACATCAGTAACAGTGGCAGAACATAAGTAACACATAATTTAAAAATGTTTCAAAATTTAAGTAGCTGGGAACAACAATAACAAATAGAAATGAGGAGCATAATGAAATTAAGAGTAGAATACATTCAGGGAATGCTTGTTTTTATTCAATTCAAAAACTGTTATCATCTCATTTACTATCAAAAACACTGAAGATCAGGATATATAAAACAATAATTTTGTCTGTTGTCTTGTATGGTTGTGAAACCTTGCCTTGAAGGAAGAACATAGATTATGGGTTGTTGAAAAGAAAGTGCTCAGGAAGATATTTGGACCTAGGAAGGATGAAATAAGTGGTGAATATAGAATATTGCATAATGAGGAGCTGCATGAATTGTACAGGTCACCTAGCATAGTGAGGATAGTAAAATGTAGGAGGCTCTGTTGGGCTGGAAATATAGCATGGAAGGGGTGCATACAAAATTTGGGTAGTGAATCCTTCTGGAAAATGACCACTGGGTATACAAAGAAGGAGATGGGAGGATGACATCAAGATGGATCTTAAGGAGGTGGTCTGTGAGGATTGAAAATGGATGGTTGGCTCAGGATCGTGGCCAGTGGCAGGCTTTGGTGTTTTTGGTGTTGAATCTGCGAGTTCTGCTACCAAGGAGTTGGTTAGTTATATTTCATTGGTCCTTAATTTTGGTTGAAAGGGATACATAATTTTAATATTTATTTATTTTAGAACGCTGGCCTTATAATCCTGGGGTCTCGGGTTCGATTCCCGGCGGTGCCCGAATTTATAACTTGTGTTGGGCAAGGCCGTGGTCTAGGCAACACGGAGTTTTCCTCCGTGGCATCCCAACAATTACTCCATTCACACACAGAAGAAGGCAATGGCAAACCACTTCTGGATCATCTGCCAAGAACGTATATGAACAGGTCCCAGTCCGAGAAAAGGATGGAAGGATCCTGTTCATATGGACCTGTCGTCAGACAGAACACTAAATAAATAAATATATAAAATAAATTATTAACCACAGATAGATTTTGCACAATTAGATTATATAGGCTAATGACTTTATTTCCCAGTGCCCACAGATTGAGATTATCTCCATCAAACAGGCCCAACTGTGTAGGTTCACCTGATGTCAGGGGAAGAGCCATCTCTTGAAATGTAATATGAGGAAGCATAGTGGCAATTAAAAAATCCAAAAGTTTCTAATTGATAGATAATTCAACACCATCGTCAATAACACTTAGAGATGGAACTGTATCTAATATTGTGTTAACATTAACTCTTCATCATTGATGTACCATCATCTATCAAGTTGTCTGTTACTAACTGCAAAACTGTTTTAAGGTTAAGGGGAAAAAGAACATGAAGTCAGATGTCATACATTATGTTTTTTCAGTCAGATGTGATACATTCTCTTCAGTGTCTTTAAATCAGAAATATGCAAGTGAAGAAATGATTGTACTTGCTGAATTCTTCAGGATGCTGTTTGTTTAATTATTTATATCAAATTGTATGGTTAAATGTTCAAACCAGAAATGACTTCCAGTCACATAGATAATGTTCTAGTGCACAGCTGGCAACACTGGAAGATGAGTGAGATGGAATCAGGAACTACATAAGTGTTGCACAGTGTTTTTTGATAAGAGGGGTTGAGACCTTGGTCATGGTTTTTGGTGTTTAAGCTTGTATTCAATGAAACTGACTTGATTGTTATTTTTGGTAGTCCTTGTTAGCCTTTTTGTTATAGATAGAACAGTTCTTGTGTGGAAGAACAGATTGTGGGTTGATGCAACTTTAGTTTTAAAGATATTAATATTGGCTAATAAGCTGAATGAATTTGTTCTTTGCTAGCAGTGAAAAGGATATATCAGAAAATGCCGAAGGAAATGGAAAAATATTAGTGATGTGCGAACAGAGTTTTTTTAAGTCAAGTCAAGTTCGAACTGAACAATATTAAAATTCCTGAGTTTTGAGTCAAGTTTGAGTATAAGGCACCGGGGGGGGGGGGGGACTCTAATTACTCCCTTGCCACTTGTACCACGAGATTGGAAATGCTTCCCTTGCACATGGATCATTTACTTTCTGGATTTTACCATGCTTCAAAACATGATCACAAATACAATTCCTGCACCATCTAAATATGCACGTACAATGTTTTAATAAAACTTAATGTTACAACACGCAACAAGAACTGAAATCACACATAACCAGTTAATTTTCATATCACCATTGAAACAACACATTTTTCTCTTCTGCACCACAGGCCAAGTAGCATGGACAGCACAGTCAGAATTGCTTCCTATAGATACTTCGGGTGGGACGAACTCTCACAAAGATTAACAAATCTACAGAAGCAATGCTACTCTTGCTTCCATGCACAACATGCCACTGAGTTACAGTGGTTCCTGCAGAAGAAAAGGTCTCTCACTAGCAACTTGTGTGGCTGATATGGGTAAATAATGTTGAGAGAGAGGTTGAAGATAGTGATACTGCCAGGCATTATCTTTCCACCATACGCAAGGGTCATCATGCCTAGGAAGAACAGGTTCCATTAAGTATTTGCTTGTCTGATCCTTGACATGTTTATTTTCAGTAGGTGAAAATTAAAGTATACAAAACAATAATCTTGCCTGTTGTTTTGTATGGGTGCGAAACATGGTCTCTCACTCAGAGGGAGGAACACAGATTGCAGGTGTTTGAGAATCGGGTGTTGAGGAGGATATTTGGGCCTAAGAGGGAAGACGATGGGGCGTGGAGAAAACTGCACAATGACGAGCTTAAAAATCTGTACTGCTCCCCCAGTATTGTGAGGGTGATTAAGTCGAGAAGAGTGAGATGGGCGGGGCATGTAGCGCGCATGGATGGGACAAGAGGTGTGCACCGGGTACTGGTTGGGAAGCCTGAAGGGAAGAGACCGCTGGGGAGACCTAGACGTAGATGGGAGGATAATCCCAGGCGGGATCTATGGGAGATAGGAGTTGAAGGAAACTGGATTTTGTTGGCCAAGGACAGGGTCCGGTGGAGGGCTTTGGTTAATTCGGTGATGAACCTTCGGGTTCGGTAAGCCATCTAGTTAGTTAGTTAGGTGTGTTCATTTTAGCAAGTTTGTCAAAATAACTCCATAATTAGCAGGATGGTTCACAGCTTTCTTGTACTTCTTCCGCTTGTGTCTGTGGATCTGGAATATGTTTATTGATTTCTTTCTCAATTCAATTTATTGCCAACTTGACCTCATCGTCTTACAACAGAATGGCTTTGAATCTAGGATCCATAAACATGGTTTAATTTTCCTGTAATTGGAAAGCGAGCTTTGAAAGCTTTTAGGAACTGTTTTACAAATGCCAAGCCACTCCCTTTCCCTGTAGTTTTTATTAATTCTCCAGCAGTGTTTGTTTGCTGATTATTAGAGGAATTACCATGGAGAGGGTTGGATATGATTCTCCACTTAATTCTGTGCCTGCTTGGTCAATAGGTTGTAAAATGTTGGCCATTTCACCTGTCATCTGCCATTCAGCTTGATTAAAATATTACACCTTGTCATTCTCAGCTAACTCAGCAGAAACTGGTCCACTCTGTTCATCAAGTCTACTAAACATGTGATACTGTTAATCAAGTATAAGCATCCTGAATGAGACAGTGTTCAGGTTTTCCCATCTTTTGCATACAACCAAGTCTTTCTCGTGCTTGAACACTATGAAGATAATGTCCAGCAGTTGATCTTCCTTTTTGCCACAGTTCACTGAAGTCTGCATGATTTATAGCCATTTGCATTGTGTGGGCAAGACAAGGTATAGAAATCTATTCTGTTGCAGAGAGTGCTGATACCATGTTTCTGGCATTATTATCAACAATGTACATATATTGGTATTGTATACGCTTCTAAATTCCATTCCTCTAAAACAGTTTTCAATTCTTCATACACTGTAGATCATGTGTGCTGTCCAGGAAAGTATGACTTAGCTAGAATGTATCGTTTCATTACTAAATCACAAGACATATAGTGACAAGTGAGAGAAATATACAGTCCTCAGATCACGAGAAAAGCCCTGATAGGAATGTGATATACGCGCATGCGCAAGATTTCGCGGTGAGTGATGAGCTGCTACTAGCCAACCTAAAAGCATTCGTTCCACAACCACTGAAGGAACAACAGACAGAAGGCTTTCATAAGTTCTAATGAGTATAGCTTTAAAATTACCTTACAGTGCCAAGCGAGCTCGGAGTCAGAAAAGTCAGTTGTTTCTTCAGACTCAACATCTTCACAAGAAGTCTCTTCATCATCGCTATTGTCATATGGATTGGCAATAATTATTGAGTGGATCATGTCAGCAACAACCCTGTCCCATTCCCAGTATTGTTGTTCCAGTTGTTCCACATGTTGGCAGAATCCTTCCCAATCCTTTGCAGTCCCTTCTGTTGTTAAATCCAACAGCCGCTTCAAAGACAGATCCCCTGTCACGTTCCCGCGAACTTAGTTTTTTACCTTAGACCATGCTAGTTCTATTGGGCTAAGGTCACACATATATGGAGGCAACGTAACTACAATGTGACCATGGGCATTTAGTAACTGATCAATTTTGAAAATTTTTTCTTTTGGTTTCCTTGTCAGTATAAGGTCATACAGTTGGCCTTTTCTCATAGCTGGATCACAGAAAACTCCGTGCCGCAGTAACCATGAGATCATTTCAGATTTAACCTGATATTTTGATGGGGCTTTATCTGCTTGTACACTGTGGTATGGAGCGTTATCAAGTACTACCACTGAATTGGGGGGCAAATTCTGTAACATTTTCTCTCTAACCCACGTTTCAAAATTTGTACTGTTCATCTGACCATGGTAGTCGCCACTTGCCGAGTCAGCTTTATATATCAGTTTCACTCCTTGAAGGAAACCAGCATGCGATCCAGCGTGAACCATAATCAGTCTTTTTCCAGCATTTCCATCAGAACATACCCCTTTAACTTCCGTACTGTGCCAGCACTTTTTGAAAGTTAAATTGCTGTCTACCCAGCTTTCATCTAGGTAGAATATTTGTCTTCCTTCATTGCGAAGCGTCTTAATATTCACTAAATACCTCCCTCGCCAGTTTGCTATGTCCAGCCTTTCCATCACAATCTTGCGCTTACTTAGACATTTCTTAAACTTAAACCTTAAGTTATGTAAAATATTCCGTAGAGAATCAACACCCCATGAAAAATCAATTTTTTGTTTAATTATGGGCAGTAGCTTGGGGCAGCTTGGTACTTTCTTCTGTATTGCGTTATCACTGACATGTCAAAGGAGTCAATGGTGACATTCCTATCAGTAGGTCTAGGCCGGTGTTTCCCTGGCGTGTGTAAAGGTGACAGTGTGCCCTTCTCGTCACTATCTTTTGACTCTCGCCTTACCTCCTTAATTAAAGCCTTAGATACACCCGCGTATCTGGCTGCCCTGTCTGTTGCACAGGTCAAGCGAAATTTTAGCTCTTTCCGTCTTGCTTCCTCATCACACAGCTTCACTACGCTGGATATTACTTATACACGCTGATCTCAACTGCTTGATGTTTTCAGTCTGTATGTAGTAGCATAACTCTCTGGTGTGTCACACTTCCCACCAATAGCAGCCCTCTAGTCCAGCTGATAAGTAACATTCCCCCCGCACCGCACCAGAAACGACTTCCCCAAGTAGGGCTTTTCTTGTGATCTGTGGACAGTAGCTGTCTTCTGCTCGGGATGTCCAAAGCTGTCTTCTGCTCGGGATGTCCAAATATCTATAGTGAGTGATGGTGATGAAGCGGAATCTAAGTCTTCGATTAAATTTTGTTTTATTCGTGACTTGCAGATGAAATACGTTTCAAGTATAACACTTCTAGAGAATACAGGTCTTGAAGGTATGTGATATCTAGGTTGCAGTGTATGCAGCAGTTGAATACAGCTGATATCCAATACCATCACTTTTCCAATAGCCGAGGTAACTGCTTTCGCTCAAGGTTCTGAAGGACTCATTTTCACTGCTTTCACAAAGCCACTGTCAGCTGTTTTGAAGTTTGTTTATTTGTTCCCCTTTTACTGGTCATTTATTTTTGCTTCCAGTATTCTCTGTTCTGGTGTGGATGCTTGGCCAAATGTTAAATCAATGTTCTGCTTCCAGTAGGTATTTTGAGTGAAGGTTTGTAAATATTGCTTTGTGCATCACTGTTTGATGTTTTGGTAAAAGAATTCCACACAAGTGCACCTTTTGAGTTTTTTCAGTCATTGAATATTTAGATATTTTTGATTTTATTAATTAATGGGGTAACAATATTACTGAAATATAGTTATTCACAGACTATGAAGCTTGTGATACTGCAAAGAAACTAATTGCTGGTTATAGACGTAACAGTTCTCAACTTCCTTAACAATAACAATGGCACATACATTTCACATAACATTTAAGGGGGGATAATTTACATGAACCATGCAACAGTAAAATATATATAACTTCTTTCACTAATAATTGGAATTCAAACTGCCTCACTTTTAGTGCTCATTAGCAGTGATAAATTGTTCTGTTTTAGTTTCAAGGCATGTTTGGATTCTTATTTGCACAAAGTGGTTCATTGTTTTGATTATGTACATTTTTGTTTGCTTAAAGAGTTTGATTTTAGAGATGATAAACAGTAAACATGAGATTGGCTGAAATTGGCTTCTGTCGGTAGTGTGCACTGCACGTTATGATATACTGAAGACATAACAGTTCTGCCTTGTTGGTGGTCCTGTCTCTGGTGAGCACATATGTCCAACCGAAATACGTTTGGAGTGAGAGATCGAACATGGAGAGAGAACACTGTGAGAATGGCAAATGGGTGGAGTTGACTCAGGATCGTGGCCGGTGGAGGACTTTGTTGTTGTCAGTGTTGAACCTGTGGGTTCTGCTACCAGGGAGTTGGTTAGTTAGGTAGTGAGAGATTGATGCTCACTATGCACTATCGATAACACTACAAGCTGAAAGTCGATGATTACTTTATCGATTGCGAAGAAAATGCATCCTAGGCGTGATATTAGAAATTACAGAATAAGCATAGGAACCCGATTTTTTTGAACATATTTATTAGTTTGAGCTGAGTTTTTTAACTTGACCCAAAATTTTGAATATTTCGCACATCACTAAGAAATATGCATGTGGTAGGGATTTGAGGGAATTTTAGGTAAGAATAAAATCAAATTGTCCAGCTTTTAATATTTATTTACATTATGTGAAATATATGTTCCTCTACTGTAGTGTGATAATATGGCAGGACATTTAAAGAAACTGCTTTATTCCACAGATATATTAATTAACCAATAAGTTTTGTCTTTTATCATAATGTGACCATACTATACAAGTTATGGAGAACTTTACTAAATCCACAAATCAGGGAGTGTCTCAGAATGATGATGACCACAGTGAACCCCTTGATTTAAGAGATGAATAGAGGGAAGAGGTGTCCAGTAATGCTGATTGTATGTTAAATTGCACAGTTTTTATGATGCCATTAATGCATCATTTTTAGACCATAATTTCCATTATGAACACCATTCAAAGATTAGTAATGTGAACTGGACACCTGCAATGACACAAGATTAATGAAAATACTAGATAATTAGGTAATTAAGTTAAAAAATCCAAATTAACCACATTTTTTATGCTTGGTATAAAATTTTATGTTGCTGTGATGTACAGCAGAGATTAAGAATACATATGTAAATATTTTCTAATGAAAATGACAGAATTCAGGTTATACTCTCACAATTGTAAGGTTTGTAGGCCTTTTGTGTCAGTCAGTTTATCTTATAATCTTCCAAAACCATTTTCCAGTACATTCTTTTATAAGCAAGAATAATAGGCTGGATGAGTAATGTAGCAGCATCAAACACTTTATTCTTCCATCTCTGCTAAAGCTTTTCTATGGTGCTTGGATGTGCTAGAGCATTGTTTGGGATAAGAATAGCTGTAACATTCTCTATCTTAGGGACTTCAGTATGATACTTGGGGCCTTCAGGAATGAAATGATTAAAAATCTAGTCACTAAAAATCTGAGCATTAAACTCTGCTTTCTGAGAGGTATAATAAATCACTGTGAGCTCTCACATGATTATATTTTATATGTGTGGTCAACAAGATTTTCCAACCACCACAGGCTGCATGTAACTGTCTATACCGTAAAGTACTGTACTTCAAGTATTCTTTTAGACATTTAATTTCTGTATATTATATTTATAATTATACAGTAAATAACAGACTTTGTTAAAATCAAAAAGTCTTCAAATGCCTCGTGTCCAGAAAAAAAATTGGCAAAAACCAGACAGTGTCTGTTAAATCCAAAATCTGTTTCATCAAGATCTTTTAAATTGAGGGCTTACTGTATTATGACTTGTTATATTTAATGAACCAAAACAGTTGCAGCAATGAAATAACTGGAGAGATCTTTATGAAATTAAACATCTGATGTTTGGAAGATTCTTCTTCCATTAGAAAATGTAGGGGCAGTTTCTGAAAACTTGGAGTTTAACTCATGGTTATAGAAAACATAATTGAATCATGTTGCTGGGGTAACATAGAACCTTATATAATGGATAATTTTCTGTCTGTGCTACATATGTACATGTTTGACTTTCACAAATATTTTCTCATTAAATGTAGACACTAGGCTGATGGTAAAGTTTCTGATTGTAACGTGTTTTAACTGTACTTGCTACTAATAGTTATAATTTTCCTTGATCTTAACTCTATGAAAGATCAAAAATGATTTGTTCAAGCCCGGTCTTATTGCCGTAGTCTTGAGACAGTTCTAGCAAAGTAAAGTATGATGTGCTAGGAACTTTCATACTGTTATGTACACTCCAGTATCACGCACTGTCCTATAAATGAAATGTTTAAGTGTATGTGGTAATCATTTTGCATGTTCCACATAATTATTTGTGATGTTTATCATCATCTTGTTTTTTCTCATCACCAGACATTCAGAATATCCTGGTGTGTACATGTTTAATTCAACCATAGGATGACGCATGAAATGTTTACCCATTTTGGTTGTTTCTTGCAGAGGGTCCATAGTTTCAATTTTAGCACTGCTTTCTCCCAATTTTAACATGGGTCAGGCCCTAGTTGATTTCTGTATGTTAGGAAAAGTTTGCAGTTAGATGGGCAGGGCATATGGCATGCATGGTTGGGGCGAGAGTTGTGTACTGGGTATTGGTTGGGAAGCCTGAGAGGAAGAGACCGCTGGGGAGACCTAGACATAGATGGGAGGATAATGTCAGGCGGGATCTATGGGAGATAGGAGTTAAAGGAGACTGGATTTTGTAGGCCCAGGACAGGGTCCAGTGGAGGGCATTGGTGAGTTCGGTGATGAACCTTCAGTTCTGTAAGCCATCTAGTTAGTTAGTTAGGAAAAGTTTGCTTGTCCAGTATTAAATTCCATATCAAACATAAAGGTACATTAAAGTTTCTGAACAGGTTTTCAGCATATGGTATTTTATCAGGCTGCTAGGTCTCCTGGATCTCAGATTCTTTGTAGTAGCGTTGTATCCACAGTGAAGGGTAAAATGGAACTCACAGCCCTAATGCAGCTCTGCCATAAAATATCAGTTGGTTTGATTCAGAAAGCCATCCCACATGTTCTTCATCATGAGGCATGAGGAGGTTGTAAGGCAGAATGAAGTTCATGCTGAAGATGGTCTGCACTTAACATAACCACAACAGGATGCCTAAGTATGAAATTGTTATTTTCTGTTGTAACTTTTTTATAATAAATTTAGATGGGTAAACATTTTTTGTGCACCACCCTGAATGGCTAATTCATGTTGTGATAGTATAATACATATAAGTACTAATTATTCTTCTGTGATTTGTATTATCTGATGAATTCAATTCTTTTGTAGTGTAATCTAAATATTATAGGATATATCTTGTCATTGCTTTTACTGGTGAATTTGTATCCCTGAAATAGGATATAAGGTTTGCTATGCCACCTTCCACCTCCTATTTTATCCCCTTATCAGCAAGAGTTGAGTTTTCCTCCAGGGTCACGGCTGTCAATTGGAAGGAGATAGAACATCAAGATATCTGCAAGTTCATTTATTGACACACTTACAATTTACCCTTGCATTCTTTGGTGTGGTATTGCTTCCTTGTTAATTTGTTACTTTTTGCATGCATTCATGTGTGTGGTATGCCTTTGTATGATACAAATGAAAACAGCCTGTTTCCAGAAATAAAATGTTTCCCGTAGCTGTTGGATTTAAAAGATACTTATGTACAGAATAATAAAACATTTTTCAAGGTAGTAAAGGGGTAATGAAAGGAAAGGATAAATTGATATTGTGATGCCAGGATATTTTTAAATGTACCAAGCACATAAATAATCTTTGACATTCGAACCAACATATTTTCTGTAAATGCAATATGAAGGAGAACTTGTGAAGAAAGAAATAATGCGAAAATATGGTAAATGGTACCAGACATTTACCATTATTATATTTTGTTATTTCTTTGTGACACTTTGTCTGATGTAAATGATTTGTTCTCTTTATTACATTATGTTCTCATTTAATCGATATCTTAACTATATGTTTATAAAACAGTTTGTATATTTGAATTGTATTATATAATACACAATAATCACCCTTGAAGTAATTACCCATTTCAGTTTTGCTTTGTTTGATATAATTTGTCAAGAATTTGTAGTCCAATGTGGCTTGAGCCTCGAAGCATTTGTGTCAGTTGTTTTAATTGCTTTATCACGGTCAAAGAATCAAAACCAAGGACATCTAAAGGTCTGAAGACATGAGCAATGAAGTGGCTCTCTGAGGATCCAGATTTCTGCCACACCGAATCATAAGCTCTTTCTTTGTGAGCTTTCAAGTTCTCATGATGGCAAGTATCAAAATAGTTTTTCTTCTGGGATGTTGCACCATGTAGTCTGATAGAAGTTTACTGACATTTTGGACTTCTTGCTGCTCTGATGATTGAGGCAACAAGGACCTCTGAAACAGTAAACTTCTACCAGACTACTTGGCACAACAACCCCGAATAAAGCGATTTACTTTGCTTATCATAACTTTCTAATATTGTAAATTAAAGTGATTAACCTTAGTAGAAATGGTTAGTAAGTATTTACAGTTTGGTTTTTCAAAATTCTTGCACATTAATGTATTTGTAAGGATATGAATTGGAGAAATATTTAAAAACATTTGTGTTAAGTAACAAAAAGTATGTGCATTTGTTGTAGTACATGCATGTTACCTGGCTGTGCATTTCATGTTTTGACAGTATTTAAAGTGCATGCATATTTTTTATGAAGACATACCTTTTAGTTACAAAATATATACCACTTATGTTTTGAGAATTCACTGAGTGAAAGATTGTTATATTATTGCTTGGCTGGTTCATTTTGATTGCTTTTGCATTATACATAAGTAAACTGAAGAAAATACTGAACTGCTTTGTATGAAGAATCTTTCTGCATGGTACCTTGAGGTTGTATAGTTATTCACATTTCTTATGGAAAGATGCTAATAAAACTTGTTGATCATTAATAGAGATGAACCTACTGGAGGGACTTCTCATTTCATTTATGTATGGCTTATTTAACTATGCTGTCAGTAGCTTATTGTTGAATGATGGGATGATCAATGAATAATGAATTCAAAAGGACTTGGAAGGCAGCAGTTATTGCCTAATTCAAGGTACTATTCCAGCATTTGCCTGGGGGAACAGGAAAACCACAAAAAGCCTCAGTCAGGATAGCCAGACTCAGCTGAGATATTAACTGGAAACCTCCTGCCTACTAAGTAGGAATGCTATATAAACACTTGTCCATGACATGCAGTGGAGTAACAGCTTACACCTTTTAACTTTAATTATCGCTTACAAACTTATTAATATCAAACTGTATAAAGTTGAATTAATTCTTTGTGTGTATTCAGTATACATTTCTTTTATAGTATGACTGTTGGAGTATGTGATAGATGGGATGTTATATGTTTATGACATATTAGCTACTGCTTCCATGTACAATACAAAAATGGGGGTGCATGTGTCAAATGGTTACTTTTTTTACACATGGAAGGATTTGGAGCATAAATAAAACACCCTATTCTCTGGAGTATAAGGCACTTTTCTTGAAAAATGCATTTTCAGTCCAGAAAATACAGTCAATAGACGAAGCTTTTACAGCAGGTTATTTTTTAAGACAGCACATGTGAAAATGTATTTTTATTGGTCTGCTTGTAATGTGAATTATAGCAGTTTCTATTTTCTATATTGGCTTGATCATTCATTCAGTTTTTGGTAGTCTGTCCAAGAAAGTGCCAGGATAATACTTTGATGTAGACCACACCTGCTTTATCTCATATTCAATGTCATCTTATTTATTCTCTTTCTGGTCTGTGTGAAATGAATAACATTAAAAATTAATCTCGGGTAAATATGTTGTAAAACAGAAGTTGTAGCACCATGGAAGTTTACTAGATTACACAGCATCACAAGTCAGAAGACAGCGAACTTCATTCTTGCTGCCATGACAACCTGAAATCCCACACAGTTATAAAGCTACCAGCTGGATAGAACTGGCTCAGAATAAGTTCTGCTGGCAGGCTTTTTTGATGATTGTTATGACCTACTCATGGAATCTGATTGGTTTGCTATTATAGGTCAGCTGGAACAGAAGAGACTGTACAGTAAATGTTGATATTAATAAACAATGATTTCCCCACCTCTTTTCTTTATCAAGATATAAGCCAGTTAAGGTATAGCTGTCATTAGATTGATTTATGTTAGGTGTACTGAACATGTAACATGCATTTGAGTAGGTTATAATTTTACAAAATTTGGTTGGAGAAGCAAATTGAAAGAAGATAAAAAAGGAACAGAGGCTCTGATACAAGGATAGTATAAATGAGTAGATTAGGAATGTAAATTGTGATGATTTAAAATTGTTATAACTGACTCAGGAGAGAATCCATTGATGTAGATGGTAATGATTTGAAGTGGTTACAATTGTCTCTGGCTAGAATTCAAAGATATGGATTGTGATGATTTGAAGCTGTTACAGCTGACTCAAAAGAGTATCCAGTGATTTAGATTGTGATGACTCAGGCTGCAGTGATTGGTTATAAGAATGATGAAGCTCTTTGGTTCCATAACTGTTCACATAAATATCATTTGCTTAATGAATAATATGTTTTGTTGGGTAGATTATATGGAGTATAGTTAGCTGGTGATATGTCTCCACTTTGGGGAGATCATATTCTTTAATTTATAGCATTGGTTATATTTTATTGTGGTTTTGATAATACCTCCATGTACAGAATGATTCACAATTTAATGTTGTAACTTCAGGAGCATATTCTTGATATTATTCCCAGTTAGAAATGACGTAGGTGAAATGTAAAATGTCATAGGCTCGATATTATTCCCAGTTAGAAGTGATGTAGGTGAAATGTAAAATGTCATAGGCTTGTTTCTCAACAGTTATGGATTTGTCATCACCTAAAAGTTAAAATATAAGAATTTGTGAACAAGTACTCATATGACATTAATATTGCTGAATTTGCAATGAATGTTCAAAATAACTACCTTCAGCCTCAATATACATATTTTAGAAGATTAAGGTTTACCTTTGGAAACATGATTGCATTTGTACTTGCAATATGAGAGAAAGTGCATTTGAATCATGCAGTAAAAATATGTAGTGATCATTGCTTCCATGGTCTATGGATTGGTCATGGTCCACAACATTGGCCACCATATCTCCAGACCACATTCCACCTAGATTTTTATTTTTGGGGGCACATAAAATATTGGGTATACCAGCAGAATGTGGAAACACAAGATGTATTGCTTTGTTGCGTTTTGGATGCTGCAGCCTTTGTAAAGGACAAGCCTAATGAAGTGATCTGACCTATGTGGTCGATACACAGACTTGGCGGGATGTGTAATGAGGGTGAGTGCCGTAATTTTGAACATTTGTTGCAAATTCAGCATCTCTTCCCAAAATATTAGTTCAAATGTTAATTAGAAGTTTATTATGTTAGTTGTGATAATTATTGATTAACATATAAATGTTATGAAGTGTATTCAGTCATAATTACACAAAATTTTGCCCCCACACTGGACCTCAACCTATTTCATCTGGTCCTGTAACCACCATGGCTATTCAGTAAGTTTTAAGTAAAAGATAAAAATTTTCCATAAGAGCTTCACATTGTTACAAAAAACTGCCTGTGATTTTTAGCTGAAATGAAATTGCTGCAGTATGTTTTTAATTGTGCACATGTTGAAGGAATTTATTCTGTTGTTATAAATAAACCCAAAGAATATAAATTAATTTAATACATTATGTTTAAATTAATATTGGCATTACTGGTATTCCAGTTTTTGATCAATGTTGTTACTATCCATTTCCTATCGCACCCATCAGATGTGACATTAAGAATGCATTTGGAAATTTTATTTACCTTACAGAGTACACATTTCCAATCTTTGTTTAGTGTGAGAAGTGTGCAGCAGTTTGCTTTATTACTGCATGATTCTTTCCCATCCTGTGTTAGTAACAAGAAACATTTGGAATTTATACTGTTTATAGCTACCATTAAGTCTTTCTGGAAAATTTATAAACATTGTATTCTGTGTACTAGCAGACAGTTTATTTTAATGTCCTTAGGTGTAATAGGAGGGAGAAGATTATATAATTAGGATCTTTGTAATTTGTTTTCTTCATCAAATATATTAAGATGATGAAATGAAGGAGGGTAGGATGGTGGAACATGGAGCACACATGGGAGCAGCAGGAAGTGCATAGAAACTTCTATAGTTCCTGAAAAGAAATGACCACTTTGGAAATCTAGGCATATGTGGGATGATAATATTCAACTGAATCTTGAAGAAACTTGGTATGGACTGGATTCAACTGGCTGAAGATAGAGTTCAGTAATGTTTTTTGTGAATATAGCAATGAAGTTTAGGGTCTAAAATTTGGAAAATTTCTCCATAAACTGTGCATCTGTCCTTTTTCTCAATGAGGATTATGCTCCATGGAGCTAGTTAAGGTTTATTATGTTACAGTATGTTTGGCATGACAGCATCCATTCTAATTAATTACTTTGACTGCACTGAGTGAAGTTGGTGCTTCATATTGCATACAGTCCATTGTTTACTTCAAGTGCTGGTATAGAAATTTGAACAGCATCAAGGTCATCACTCTGATCATGGAGCAGGCCCCTTTGCAATTTCAGTAAACGTTTACCAGACTTTTAATGGTGTTGAAACCCAGAAGACAGAAATCTTCATATTCATCGCCCTGATGATGTAGGCAGTATGACCTCTGAAACGTTGGTTAACATCGACCAGACTACACAGCGCAACAACCCAGAAGACAGAAATCTTCATATTCATCGCCCTGATGATGTAGGCAGTATGACCTCTGAAACGTTGGTTAACATCGACCAGACTACACAGCGCAACAACCCAGAAGACAGATATCTTCGTACTTGCCACTGTGAAAACCTCAAATCCTATTGAATATATTAAAATTACTATATTTAGTTCCTTAGAACACCAATTCTAGTTACTGTCACTTCTGAAGATGCACCTCTTTTGTGATGTCATTGTTAAACGTGTAAGCTTAATAATCTGTGTTGATTATCTGGACCTGAAAACAAATTTGATTCAAACATAATTTCAGGCTTTTGAAAATTGGCAGTTATTTTATGTTCTGGAATTGAAATGATGCGTGGCTGTGATATATTTGGAAGTTGGGATTATTTTAAAAATGTAACCAGCTACTTATTTGATTACCATCAGTATTATCAAAAACACTTTGCATGATATTAATGGAATTTACTGATATTTGTTCTTGGAAGCATGAAGGTAATTAAGTTCCTGTTCTTTTCTGCTGCATACTGTTAGATACAATGGGATATTTAGATGAATGGATGACTAGACCAGAATGAGCCTTTTTATTTTCAGTCTTTGTATTTATTCTATCTTGTGAGGCAGAACTAACCAGTCAAGGAAGATGATACTTTGCTGTACTAATGTCATGTCACCAGTCATACATCAACATTTTAAATTATTGAAAGAATTTGAATGTTAGTCTGACCATACTCACACATTTCCATAGCATTAGTCAAATTGCCTTCAGCAGTAAAATCAGTCATGTATAATAAAATATGCCCTGTATAAGAAATACAATTATAGATACCAGAAAATTGTGTGCAAGGTGTTGTTTGTTACAGAAGCCAATATCTAATATGTTGAAACATTGTTTTGATAAACATTTAGGGCTACAGTTAAATTCAGATTTCATAATTAGCTTTTGATGGTAATTGGAAATTTGTCTTTGTTTCTAAATTATGCTTGTTTGCATAACCATGACTAGTGTAGGTTTAATTTAATACTGATGGGACAAAAGTCTATATAGGGAGGTAATTGTTCTTTAGGTTTTAAAGTATAAACTGTTCTTTCAATATTTGGCCAAAGCACCTAATATTAAAATTAAATGTTTATGGTTAGAATTTTCTAAATATGCTGATGTATGCAGTTTAATGGAAGATGAAACTGATGGTGAGAAATGTAATGCAAATTAAGAACATTCTTTAGTGTGTATCATATTTGAGGTGAAGATGGAGGCAGTATGTTCCACCAAAACATCAGTAACCACTTACAAGACTACACATTGTCATAGCTGATAAGAATATACTTTCCCAGCATATGCCCCTATGATTGTGATGTAATCCTGTCTAATTGATTTTGTAGGTTCCTTTTACAACAAATTATCTGTAATTAGAACTCATAAGCATGTTGCTTGTCATACAGATACTGAAATTCTCATTTGACAAAGAATTATACATATTTAAATTAAGCCTTGCTGTTCCTCTGTGTGAGGTGAAACATAGACTAATGTAATTGCTTTGAATTTTTGTTCATAAATATTAATTGAAAAGGCAAGGCAGAATATGTCAAGCAAATTTTTAAAAAAATTCTTATCATTTACTTCTTTTTTAATTAAGCATGTCTTATATTCCACTTGATGCAGCACTAGGAGTATACAATCATTTGCTGACCCTTAATTACTGCATTATGCAAAATATATTTTTTATAACAAAATAACTGTGGTGAAAGATTCAGTTGATCTGAAATGATAATCTGCATAAAATAAGTTCTCTTTAGATTACCTAACAAAAAAACAACACAATTGTGTCCATATAATTTGGGTATCATCTGATAGCAAGTTGGCCTGCTTTGTATGTGCATTTGTAGTTGTTGGGAGATTTCCTTTCTCACTGTTTTGTATTAATTTCTTTTGCTTAATTCCAACATTTCACAATAGTAGTGTTTTGCCATTTTGAAATGCAGTCTGTTTTTGCAAGACTCAGAATGTTTGTGTATTGTGTTTGTAGTAAAAGTAACTGTATTAATAGCATTACCTTTCCTTCTGATTCCACTCTCACATTTTAGCCCTGGCTTGATTCTGTACCAATATTCAAATCTGCAACGTCATCTGCTGGAAATCTGAGTTTGTTATCCTACCATGGATTGTGCAACAAGACTGGAAATCCTTCACCTTCATTGACATACCAAGTTGGTGATGAAGATTATGACAACAATAACAACAGCTATGAAGCTGTTCAGCATCCAGAAGGAAGGCAGGAAACTGAGCCAAAAGAAAATTCTGGCCTTAGAGATCTATCAGGAATGAACATGGATGGACACCGGCTACAAAAGAAACGCAAACGATGTGGTAAATGCAAAGGCTGCACAACTGTGGGTAATTGTGGACAGTGTCCACCCTGTAACAGCACACGGACACACCAAGTGTGTCGACAGCGCAGGTGTAGCAACCTCCTGATGGAAACAGCATTGGTTGTTCCCAGTCCTGCCATCAAGAGAAGCCACATTAATGTACAGGTTGGTTTGGTTTAGGCAGGTTTGCATTGCACTGAGCTCTGTCAAGTCTGAGAAGGACTCTGAGCCTTTATATTACAGTTCAATACTTTGCAGGACTTAAGAGCGTTTTTGGTGTAAAATTTGACTTTCTCAGGCTGACTCTTGCAATGCAAGTCTGGCTTGAATCTTTGACAGCTGTGAATTCCCACACTATGCATTTCCCTATCTCATAAGCATCTTTTGTCCCTTTATAGCCAAAAAGAAGATCCAGAATATGTTTACTTTAATTATACAGTGTTTAAGAATTTTCATGGATTGCTATGTAACTTACTTGCAAATAACTTTGCAGTTTGTATTGTTAAGTATACTTAACGAATTACAAAGTATGTATTAGAATCTATAACAATTTATTGTTACACATTCTGCCTGCAGTTTCTTAAGTAGAAATATCTAACCGTACTTATTTCTGTTTTAGTAGTGTTCAGTTATTAAGTAATGAAACTTGTATTGTTGAGGTTTTGGATGTCTTGAGTAAAGTAATTAATCTGGGGAATCTAATGCTTAATACTCTGTAATGAAACTGGAGCTGTTTGAATGTTCCATGCTACAGAGAAAGAAATTACAGGATGAAACTTCTAAATTTATATTTGTATTTGTCACAGTGCAGTTTATTTAGTAGGTGACTATATATATATTATTTGAACTTAATTTATGGTGTCTTCAGGATTGTATGAATTATTTCCCACCTTATGTATTGAGTTACATGTTTATGTGGTTTCCACACATCATCTTTTCCCCCTTCAAACCAGATATCAAGATGTAATTTCTTTAAAATAAACTTGTGTCTTAGAACGTGGGAATAAAGAAAGTATTTTCTGGTATTATTGGTCAAAGGAAACCATTTCTAGAGTTTTTAAATGACTTGATAAGGTTATGACATTGTTTTTCATTTTCTTCAAGTTTTTCTTTGTTAGGCAACCATGAAAAATGTCTTATGTAAATACAGTAAATTCTAACTTCTGTGATCCTGTGTCAGAAAATGCTATTTTTGTAGTTTATTTTGGAACATTTAACAGGTAAAATTAACGTTATTGCATGAAGTGTATTACCATATGTTCCAAAAGTTGCTATTATGTTTTGAAAGCATAACCCCAGAGGTTTGCACCATTGATTTAATGGTGCTTGTGAACACAGTAACAAACCTTTGGCTTCCATAAAAGAGGGAATTTCTTGACCAACTGAGTAACTATCACTATCTCAAGGAGGACTCTGCTGAATGAAGTTAGATTAGTAAGGTATACAAGAGGAAACTGTCAAAGCATTTATTACCACAGATGTGATGCTGCTTGCACACGTTCAGACTTTGTAACATCATTTTTTTATGTGATCATCACTCCTTTAGAGGCACTTGTCCCAGTGAGAAACCAGTGCTATGAATCCCTTCATAGAGATATGCTGGTGAAAAACCTGTCATCAGCTTGTCACTGCCACATTATGATCATCATTCAAAAATTTCTGTTCCATTAGTGCTCTTTAAGGACCTGCATAACACAACAAAAAACAACATTTCTCCATAACTTAGATGAACTGGTTAATGCTGTTTCAGGAAATAATCCCTGTTTACACTGAGACACACGTGAAACCCATAAATACAAAATGCAGAGTTACTGATAGTTACTGATTTTTAAAGTGGGGTTGGGGGGAGTACTTGGCCAAGGGATGTGGGGAGAGTTATAGACCAGCAAGTAAACATGAAATACAGCATGTGAAATGAGGGTAGGAAAGAATAAAAATACGGAAATTAAATAAGAGGATAGAAGAACATGAAACTGAAGAAATTAATACTTGGGAATTATGGATGTATTCCTGACATGCAAAGAAGGTAAGAAACAGCACTTGTGAGGACTGACAGGTGACCAACAGTGAAGACTGCAGAAAAGAAATGGAAGAAATATAAAATAAAGGGAGGTAAGGAATAAATGGAAAGAAGAAAAATATAGGATAAATAAAGACATATCTTTGTACTTGTTGGTTTGAGAACCTGACATATCACAGGGCTTTTCATATTTGTAGTTAAAATCTCAGCCTCAGGTGAAATTTAATGCAAATGCTGAATTTGCTGTTTTAATACAAAGGATACTGTTCTGTCACTGGCCAGATTGAGAAACTCATACAGCAGTATGAAATAATCACATCTGATTAATGTCTACTGTAACTAGAGTTCATTGTTGAATATTAATGGACTGTGACATATATTCTTGCTTTTATGTACAGGTGTTCCCACTTTTATTTATTAGGAGGAAAGTGGTACCCACCTTTGTTGGACCTGCCATAATTAATGGAATATGTTCAGTGTGTCAATGCAATGTTGTAGATGGAGGGTGATCCTGAATAAAATATTTTCTTAAGATGAAAATGTTTAACTTACTAGCTTGTTTGGTGTGAAGTAATTTGTTCTATAAAGAATGAAGTTGTGCCATGGCTAGGGCGAAACAGATATTGCAAACATTTTTAACCCAAATTAATTCAGGACAATAATTTTGTTCCATCCTGTTATTACTGATGAGTGTTAATTTGGATCATGAAGAAAATACATATAACAAACTCTAGATGTCAGCAAATGATAGACTGCTGTACTTTAATAAGCCACATGCATAAGCTGCGAATAGGGAAAACTGGCGAACTCTTTTTGGGCAGAATAGGGGGACTTCTATGCATCTGTAGCATGTGTCATAAGTTCTTGTGCTAACTGCAGTGTCATTTGTATTCTGTGATTGTGAAAAGTTAATTTTTAACAATGAAAAGTGATCAAGATTATTGGATAATCATTATTACAGTTATATAAACAACTTTTAGTATAGTATGACTAGATGTTTTTCATAAAAATACATATCAATAATTTATTATTTTTGGATATGTTCCAAATGTGAAATAAAGAATAATTTTTTGGTGTTATACTTGCGGAAGAAAATTTAATCAGGGAATCCTACTTTAAGACATTTGTGCTATAATTTGTTAAAATTTTTTGTAAACAAGAATTAACTTCCACGACAACATTGGTGCTCTGTTCCCTACTTGACAATTTCTATTGAGAGAAATTGTAAAAGTAGGTAACATAGCCCAGTATAGTAAGACAAGAATGTAAAGCTGGAGACCCAGTTACAGTCCTTAGTCAAGATGATTATCATATTTCACTCAGAACAAACTGTCACATTCTATAGGATAACTTTGAAATAACATACCATACTTTTCTTAGACAACTGGAAAGTTTTGATATAAATTTTCTGCCTCAGTGTTCTGAAAGTGTGTTTTAATTTTTGTCTGTTATTTTGCAGCAGAAACTTCAACAAGTGGCATCAAATGGACCAAATGGTGGAAAGCCTCCAATAGGACCTCCACCAAGCTATAGTGGAACAGTGATGGCACAGACACAAAGAAACATGGGAGCAGCTATTGGCAGAGTAGCAGCCCAATATGCAGGTTTGCTGCCCATGGCCAGGCCTACTAATATGCAGGTGAGTGGATAAAATACATTTACTGGAATAAGGGCACAATGGATAGAGTGGGAAATAAGACTCTCGTCACCAAGAGGCAAGTCATAGGGAGAAAATAATGTTATAGGAACACTGTATTGGACATTGTCTATTGTCTGAGTACATTTGATGTACAGTGTTTCGGGAGTTGGATCTTCAGTTTATTGCATTGGAAGCATGTTGTCTTTAAGCATAAACCTACAAGTTCTGTTACTGCATTCACACTGAGGGGTGATCATTCTACTTTGGAAAAGGAAGAAGCAACATTAAGAGTGTCATTAATATGAAGCAAGAAATGAATATCTGCCACAACTCATAAGTGAAATTCTCAGCCAAACCTAGAAATGTAACCCTGCCAGTCAAATGGTGCTATATAAGTAGGTGTTATCAGAAAAAATTGCAGAATTGGAGGGGGAAATGTTCAGAATATATAAATCATTCAGATTTCAGAGTACTCATCAGACCAAATCCATGAATGAAATCCAGGAAAAGACTATATACAGCATCCCACGCAAATGTGGGAAAAATATTTAGGGGAGAGAGAAAGTTCATCGAGCATCAGAATTACCAAAACCAAATGCAACACAGGATCACAAGTTTGAGAGAAATTTCCAAGTCCAAAATAGCAGAACATCCATAGGATGATGACTATAGAATGTGATGGGAGAAGGCAGAAATCATCCACAAGAAGAAAAGTGATTCATAAGGAAACTGAAATAGTATTAAGATTTGAGGTTCTCATGACAGTGAGTCTGAAGATAGTTGTCTTCTGGATTGTTGTGCTATGTGGTCTGGTAGAAGTTTGCTGAAGTTTGAGAGGTCTCTGCTGCCTCGATCATCAAGGTGATGCGACTACTCATCGCACTGATGATGGAGGCAGTAAGGACTTCTGAAATGTCAGTAAACTTCTATCAAACTACAGAGTGCAACAACCCAGAAGACAGCCATCTTGAAATAGTATTCATCAGAACAACAGAACGTCATTAGTCAACCAAGCGTAGATGTTCACTGCATATGGCTCCTTGTGCTATGGAATAGGAAAAATGGATCTAACATAACATAAATATAGTTATGACTACAATCATTTCTGGGCCACCCTGGTGGTTTTAGTGGTAAGCGGTCTAGCCTAGCGTTCGGAAGGTCTAGGTTTGATCATGACCATCATTATCATCGTCCATAAATAAACAACAACAACAACAATGATGGCAGCCAGTTGGCAGAAGACAGGACTTGAGTCAAGTACCGAAATGTTATGTTTATCAAATATGTCCAGTATAGTGTTCCTGTAATGAGTCAGGCATTGTCACAAATGTTTAGAGAATCATGAGAAAATAATGAACATGTTGTATCCCTGTATGCTGTATAGTTTCTGCTGTAAATGTTTTCTTGATATATACCAACAAACTTAAAATTACATTGGTTGTGAAATTATACCGTGGCAAGTGAATTTTGCCTTTGTCAGACCATCATCATCATCCTTACATACATCACATTTGAGTAAATCTACACAAAATCATTTTGTAATTATAAAACTATGATATGTGATGCCTTAGAAATCCTCCTGTATGTCTGAAATAATTGTAGTTTTAAATTAAAATGCATTCTGTTTCACATTTTAACAGTTTAAAAAAAATTAATACTGATAGTAATCTAAATGACAACCATTTGAAGAATTTGAATTAACATTTTATGACATCAATGTTACCAGGTTGTTTAAAACTGTTGGAATATATAAATAAGACTTATTTTAATTTGAAAGTATAATTATTTTAGATATATGTGGAGCTTTACAAAGACTGTATGTCATAATTTTATAATTACAGGATAATTATTATAGATTTAACCTTTTAAAGCCTAGTGGTAAATATGTGCACCACATTCTTTAATAATCAGTAATTGTATTTTGTATTCTTTGGTGTAATCAGGAATTATTTTCTGAAACAGCATTAACCAGGTGATCTTAGGTAAGAAGTGTTGTATTTTCTTTGAGGTACAAATTTAATTCTTAAATATCATTCAGATAAGTTTCAGCTTCAGAGAGTTAACCATATGTGACACATTATAAGAAGGTGGCACTGATGAAGGCCTCATTAAAGCCAATACATATTTCTCATGGTATATTTTGACAGCCAGCATATAGTAAAATCTACCCACACATGCAAAAACTGTAGATGATACTGTGGACTCAATGGACATCATGTTTTTACATTTCAGTCTGAAAACTTTGTCTTTGTAAAACATTGTTAATAAATAATGTGTTCATTGTCATTATTTAGTAACAGTGGTTAGGTTTCTGGCAGTGGCAATATTGGATTAAACAAAAACATTCTCACTAATTTTGAATCTTATATGTAATTGTTTTATGTGGTAAATATAGAGTATGGATCGTGGTTCCTTCATCCTTCTCTTTCTTTTACCATTCTCACTGGCTGCCATACCAGTATATATCTGACCCACATCCTCAGCTTGACTCACTTCTACCAAGAGGATGAAGGCAGTATGTTCCTCTGAAATGCTGGTAACTACCTAGAAGACTATACTTTGTCACAACCCAGAAGACCACGATCCACATTTTTAATGCCATGAAAACTTTGGATCTCTGACAGTATCTCTGATAAGGGATGGCAGATGTGCTATGCTCCTGGTAAGTTAACCAGCGAAGGAAATGCACTTTGGGAGATACTCTGTATCTTGATTGGTAAGCTGTTGGTGACACAGTACATTTTGTCATCAAAAATCCTTCCTGTGTTTTGTTATGGATTAATATACAGGAAACTTAATTCCTGATTGAAGCCACTTATTTTTATGTTTAGTTATCATACCTGATTATAACAGGTTTGCATTAACCCCTCAACACCATGGGACATTTAATTTTTACACAGTTTTGGAGGCAGAGAATATTTAAATATTAAAGCTTTAAAATGCAATATTTCATTTGAACAGCAAAATATTTGAAAGAAACGATATTTTTTCCTTATAACTTTAACACTTGTGTCCAGAGAAGTGCACAGAATTGACATAAGACTATTTCAGAATTACTTTTTTCACAGTATACTTTTAAGAATTATGAAGGAACGGAATTTATTACCCTATAAATTATGCTTGGTGCAGTAGTTATTTGAAGAATGTCAGACTGGAACTTTGTGTTCCAGCGCATTTCACAAAGTCTTGTAGCTAACTGCCTTCTAAATGACAGCTGATCATTTCTTTTCCCTGCGTTATTTATGTATATTATCATGGCATTCAGAATTGAGATATTCAGAAGCTTGCAAAATATACCATTTGTTCATTCACTTTCTCTCCATCAAATAGGTGTGCGGCAGTCAGCCTTTCAAGTCATCCCCACACATGCATTGATTGTAATCTAACATTGAAATGGGCTTGACTATTTCTTTGCTTTTAACTGTAACAGCCCTAGTGTCATGACTGACACATAGAAATCAGTGAAGATTTGTCTCTCCACTTTGTGACAGAAACAGGGCCAGAATGCTGTGCTATTCACCTTCTTTCAGTTTTGTGTCTCTCATTTGTCTTGAAACATTTTTTCTCTTCAGTTTAATATACTGATCCAGTCTGTCTTGTGTAGTAGTCTTCATTGTTTTGTCCAGATATGGTGAGTTACAGAAATTATACATCCACACAGTCCATCCCTGTTTCAGTACAGGCTCTGCCAGTTTCAGACTAATTGCTGTTGTTTCTTTGGTGTTGACTATGTCCTTGCCTGCATGTACAAGAAAGGACCACAAGTCTGCAGTAGTAATGTCACACAGCTCATAAGTTTTGATTCAAAATTTTTATACCATGGGAGGAAGGTACTGTCTGAAAGACAGCCTTTCAAAGTATCAGTCATTTATTTGAAACATCCTGATTTGATAAATACAGTTTCTGAAATTTGTTATTTAGATGTGAAATTATGGGGAAGAATGTTAAAAAAAATTCTGTCCTTGAAATCTGTTGACAGTTTCAGTTTTAGTAAAATGCAAAATAATTACAGATAGTTTCTGTCTCTGCTGTTGTAATGTCTCCAAATCCTGGTGTAGAAATTACCCTTCTTGTGGAAATATGATCTTGGTAGGTAGGCCCATAAGCATAAAGGGGCCCAGTAAAACATAAATTTTCCCCTCAGTCACAGGTTTCTAGGCCCTAGCAGTTGAGCTGCTTGATAATTTATGCCCCAGTAGAAACTGCTTGGCTTATCTATTGGTCTCTTCAACAGTTTTATAAGTTCTCTGCTGCAAAATGACTCAAAAAATATCCACAATTTTTTTCACTTGTTTTGCAGCACCTTGAGGCCCAATACTACCCATGACATTTTTCCTTTGTCCCTTGTATTTGTTTGTGTCTGCCCATACAAAGTCTTAAGTAATTTAATCACTGTTACTGCCCACCACAACACCGAGAAGGGTACAGTCATCCAGTTCATTGTCAATATCATACACTGAATCTGATAAAGTTTCTTTGCATTCACTGCCAAGAAACATTAACCCACTTTATCACTCAGAATACCTGATCACTTCCTGCTAGTAGACACCAGGCTTGTACATGCTAACTGCACAACACAGGCATTTGTATACAGAATTGTAATTGTTTTGTATGTGGCTGGAAGACTTTTATTATACCTTTATGAGTCAAGATGAAGCCATAAAAAATTCCAGTTCATGTTGTAAATACTTAAGTCAAGGCAGCACTGTCTGGATCATGAAACAGTAATTGAAAACACTCAACAATTTTTGTTTTTGTTTTGATCAACAGGCAGGGAGTAAGTAGTCAATCTAAGTTTTGATTCATATTGATCTAATGCATTTAATTCATGAGAAATCCCATAGTAGAGACAGGATTTGACTGTAATGTAACATACGAAACAGTCAGGCTGAGAATTTTTTTTACAGATTTGTAATTTATGCGCCACAGGAAAATGAAAGTGTGATAAAACATATGTGAGATGAAAGCCCATAATTTTTTCCTTGATTTCATACTGAATGAACAACATTGCATAAAAAAATAACTGCTGGTTATGCTGTGAATGTTGGATGGCGTTGAGGGGTTAAAATTTGGATACTGAAGTTTCACTCATACAAAATCAAGTACAACTGTACTTTATATACAGAGGACTGACAACACATTTTTCAGAAATTGATGATAACTTCCAGTTGATGTAATGTCACTGTTGTGTTTATTTAACATTTTACTCTACTTTGATGACTGAAAAAGTTCCCTTCACATTGAGTACAATGGATCATTTTGATTGAATTTTATATAGCTCCTGACATTGATGAGAACCTTAAATGTCACATAGCACTTTGTACGTCTTGACTGTGCAGATAAATTGTATTTTACTTTGTATTGTGTAAAAATAATGTTCTAATTTTCCCCATAATGCTTATTATTATATTAATTTTATAATTCCTGTCCCATAATGCGTATTATTATATTAATTTTATAATTCCTGTTTATTGTTGATTTTGAATTTGTACAGAATGGCATTGTCTACAGGCCACTGCAGTATACTTGGAGTACTTACAGTCTTTTTCCTCTTGTGTAATCACAACTGAGGTGGAAAACTGTAATACAACAAAGATTAGAAGGTTTGGTATATTTTCTAAAAAACAAATCCATTTTGAGTTTTTTTACGTTGTCACCAGCTCATGTACAGCCTAACCAATTCAGCAGATGTATGATTTTTATGACAGCACAGGTTTTTTGGCTGGCTACCATTTCCATAGTTTACTCATTCATGTTCAGCATTGGTACCAAACATAAATAAAGTAACTGTTGAACATTTACATGTTGCAGATTTGTTATTACAGCAACTGTTCACCTATTTTGCATTTGTATTTTAATACAAAATGAACAAAATCTCAAATTTGTTGTCTTGTTCCCGAGTTGGAGCCATGCCCCAGCGTGGATGTAACCAACATTTTGACAAGCATTATGATTCTTTGTACTGAAGATTGTAGTGGCATTGTTTTGCCAGTACATAGGTTTTACCTGACCACAGTATACAATGTGATAAATAAAAAATTTCAATCATTTTAGATGAAGTGTTTAATTAACACTGTGTGAGATGTAATTCAATCAGTAGAGGGACTGACTCTGGGCTGGGTGACTAGATTTTGTTTCTTGTTAGGCAGAATTTTTCTCTCAACCCATATTCATACATGTTGTGGGGTCCATCAAACCTCCTATATGTTTAGTACCAGAGACCCTTTTCTCAGAATAAAATTTTCAGAACATAAAGTTAACCACTTTCCTCCATGTTAGAGCAAGGCCAAAATGCATGCATCTTTACTTTCATGCCCTCTGTGTTTTGTCATGGTATGGTGATTAGACATGAGAAAATTGGTATGTGCCTTTTATCCACATTTTTGTAATTTTCAGGATGATATTATATTGATGTTCTGTATTTTTTTTGTTTTCTTTAATTTTGAATAATATAATCTTAGTAGTTCCTTTCATATTATTTTGTATTAAATTAAGATGTTCATACCAGAAATGTGCTTGTTGGCTTATGAACATAGTGTATGTATTAACACTAATGGTGAGTAAATTGTAATTGTACTTTGCAAGGAAGTGCCTGTACTTTTGTAGAAATGGCTGCTGAATGGAGTAATGTTGGTGACTGATGTGCCTATTAATACTGCAGATGCTCACTCATAAATGTGGCTGGTTGGGCTGACTCTGTGAACAATTATTTTGTGTACATGAGACATCTTGAGAATTGTTTCCTGTGTTTTTGAAACGGTTTGACTCTTTACATTGTCTTGCATGTTATTCCTAAAACATTCTTACAGGGCTTCATCTTCCTTGATTTATATTACAGACTGAATCACAACAACAAAATTCTAACTATACACGTACTGATTCTTGAAAAGACAGTATTAGAAACTGGGTACTTGAATATAACATATACCCTAATTTTGAAAGCAGGCACTTTTGTATTTGAGTAAATATGGTACATGTCCAATACAAATTGGTGCTGATTTCTAGTTATATTTTTAGGAATGTGGGTTATGTCTTTGACTGGTGAATTATACTGAACTTTGTTCAGTCATTTTTATATGGACTTCTTTTCTGGCCCCAAGGTTTTCAGTAACTTGGTCTTGGACATTTCCAGTTGTCACCTGTGTCTTTTCTGCCATGTAACACTTGCTAAATTGTGCTTTTATTAATTAAGTACCACCCCTTCAATGTGGCTAAAAATGTCTTCAGGTGAGTTTAATTAAGCTTGGTATGATAAAGTATACATAATTACAGATTTGGTAATTTATATTCTGAAGTCATCACTTAGTCTCGTAATTAGTAAAACTTTCAACTTGCATGATGGGAGTTCACATAGGATAGAGATATCTGGTAAAAATAAGAAGAAATGTAATTCTAAAGTGATTTTTATATATTTTCTGCAACTTGCCCTAATCACCTGGGACACAATTTTCTCTAGGTACTTGGCACTAGGTCAAAACAAAAAAAAAACTGGTATAAAATGTGTTTGTCAATTTTCTATTAAGAACCTCAAAATGCCTGCCTGCTGTAAGTGAATGAGAGCATACAGCAAATTTTATTAAATCAGATCCATGCATAGTTTCAGCTACATACAGCTCTCCAGAGTTGATTGAAAATGCATGTAGTATTTGGACAGTTTTGTGATAATAATTGCAGTGCATTCAAATTGATTTTTTGATCAATGTTATTATGGACCTATAGTGGATGATCTATCAAAGTAAAGTTTAAAAACCTCAGTGCTATAAGTACTATAGTTCATGAAATTGTACGAAAGAAGGTGGCCCTGCAAAATATGTTTTAGATAAATTTTATTCATGCTGTTTATTGCTTTTAGGTGGATCTTGAAAAAGCAATTAAGGAAACAGAATCTCTTACTTTTGTCATATTTATCTGGCAACCAAATGACAACTATTGCATTTTGTGACAGACTTTAGTTTGGTTTGAATTATTTGAAGGACCACTTTACCTTTTGGCCTAATTGAACCCCTTTCAGTCTGATGATATTTATGAATGATTCTTGATATATGGCCCTTATATTATACAAGTATTTTCATCGGCAAGTTTCATTTACCTTTTCATATTATGATTTGTTATATGGATGTAAACACATTTTTGGTTATATCTTTCTAAGTGCGTAACTGAAAGAAATCTTCTTCTGTGGCTCTCTGGTCTGTATTCGGTCCATGGCCTCCTCAATTCTCCTGTTCCATTCAGTCCTATCCTCTGCTGCCTTCTTCCAATTTCTAATTCTCAGGAGCAGTGTGGCATCCATTTGAACTGCATCCTCCCATCTGTCCCTGGGTCTTCCAACTGGATTTCTTCCTCCAACACTACCTTTGAATACCATCTTTGGAATTCGGATGTTGTCCATCCGAATCAGGTAACCTGCCCATTGAAGTCTCTTGATTTTTATAAATTGTGACAATGGTATGTCTTTATATAATTTATAGATTTCCTGATTAGTTTTTATCCTCCATTCACCTGCTTCTTGTGTTGGGCTGAAAATTTTCCTCAGGATTTTCCATAAAAAAAGATCAACTTTATCTGCTGCGTTCTGGTTGCGTACCCATTTTTCACTCCTGTATGATATTATGCTATGGATGAAAGTTTTATATAATGTGATTTTTACTTTCTTAGTTATTCCTTGGAATTTTATCAGTGGTAAATCGAGAAATATGCTTTATTGGCCACTTGAATTCTGCTTTGTATTTCTATAGTTCCTCATTCTTATTTGTTATGCATACTCCCAGGTATGTGAATCTTTGCACCACTTCTGTTTCATGTTCCTTGATCTTTATATGATGGTCTAATGATCTCCTTCTTGTTTGTATTAAGGTTTTTGTTTTCCTTGTGTTAATTTGTAATCCAACTTCTTTTCCTTTCTTGCCTAGCACTTCAACTACTTCTTTGACTGATCTTAATGATCTTCGCAAAATATTTATGTTATCCGCATACCCTACTATTTGTACCATTTTATATTCCAAAGTGCGTTTGGTGTCTACTGCTAGTTTTCTAATTACATGCTCAAGGGCAAGATTAAAGAGAAGTGGTGCTAAACTGTCTCCTTGCTTGAGGCCTTGATTTATTGTAAGGCTGTCTCCCAGTTGATTTTGTATCTTCACATGTGCTTTAGTGTCTTCCATCGTCATATTTGTAAGTCTTATTAGTTTCCCAGGTATCTTGAATTGGTGCATTATAAGGCTGATTCTAGTTCTATCTATGGAATCATATGCTTGTTGGAAGTCTACAAATATCTGTGTTATCTCTATGTTTCCTTCCCAGCATTTTTCTAGTATTTGCTTTACAGTATATATTTGATCAATGGTAGACCTGCCTCTCCTAAATCCGGCCTGATATTCTCCGATATTCTCTTCGGCATATGGCTGTAGCCTATCTTTCAGTATGTTTGTAAACATTTTGTATGCCACACATAACAGCGATATCCCTCTGTAGTTTTCACATTTTTGTTTATCTCCTTTCTTGTATATAGGCCATATTATGCTCTTCTTCCAATCTTCTGGCATTTGTTCTAAATTCCATATTTTGTTTATAAGGTGGTGCAGCACTGTTATTAACATACCTCCTCCATATTTCCAGATTTCAGCTGGTATCAAATCTATACCCGGCGCTGTATTATTTTTTAATTTGTGAAGCGTTTCTTTAACTTCTGTTAGTGTGGGTGCTTGCTGTTCTTCTGTATCTTCTATATCATGTCAGATTGTTAATCCTTCACCTGTCTCTGATTCAATTCCTCCCGTTTCCAAAATATTGAGTGCTTGTTCAAAATATTCTGTCCATCTGGATAAGATTTGTTTTCCATTTCCTAACAGCTCTCCTTTCCTGCCGTTGCAGATATTAGTTCTTGGTTTAAACCCTTCTTTTATATTCTTTATTTCTTTGTACGCCATATATGTGTTACCTATTCTAAGTTTCTCATTAATTTGACTTAATTTCTCTGTCATGTGTTTCCTTTTCTTCCTGCGACAAGTGTTTTGAGCTTTCTTATTCAGTTCTTATAATTCTTGTTTCTTTTTTCTGGTTGGGCATGCTAAATCTTGTTGATAAGCTTTATCTCTTTCTTGAATGTCTTCTCGGCTTTCTTCATCAAACCATTCTTTCTTTTTATTAAATTGTGCTGTCCTGAGTGTGACCTTTGCTGTTTCTTCAACACTCTCTTTAAGTCTTCCCCATATTTCCTCAGTACCCTTATCATTTGTTATATCTTGTGGTTGTTGCAATCCCATGCTTTCCAGTTTTCCTTCTAAATTGGTTACGAAGGTTTTCCTGGTCTTCTTATCTTCTAGCTTACTAATATTTACTTTTTGCACTGCCTCTGTACCATTCTTTGGAAGTCTCAATATACTTCCTCTGAAGACTGTTTTAACTAAATAGTGGTTCGTCCCACAACTTGCTCCTCTGTATGTTCGGACATTTATTACACTTGTACCTCTTCTCTTGTCTATTAACACATGATCAATTTGGTTGTTGGTTATTCCATCTGGTGATCTCCATGTATATTTATGTATTTGTTTCCTAGGGAAGAAAGTAGAGCTGATTATCATGTTTTTACTAGTGGCTAAGTCAATGAATCTTTGGCCATTATCATTGGATGTGTCATGTAGACTTTGTTTCCCTATTGTCTCCTTGGTATATTTCTTCCTTACCAATCTGTGCATTTAGATCGCCCACTATCATTTTGGCATCATTATATGGTGTGCTGTCTATTATCTGCTCCAGTTTATTATAAAACGTTTCTTTTATTGCTTCATCCTTATCCTCTGTAGGTGCATACACATTTATGATAGACAGGTTACACAACTTGGTTCTAATCGTTATTTTGCATAGTCTTTCATCTATGGGTTGGAATTCCATCACATTTCCTTTAAATCTTTTGTTTACTATGAAGGCTACCCTTGCCTCTCTATTTCCTTTCTTCTTACCACTGCTATAGATAGTGTGTGTTTTTGTGTCCCATATTTCCTCACTTGTCCATCTTGTTTCTTGTACCACTGTTATGTGTACTCTATATTTAGTTAATTGATCTGTAAATACTCACAATGCTCCTGCTTTAAGAAGGGTTCTAACATTCCACGTACCAATCTCAATATCCTTATCTTTTCGCTTAATTCGTCTTCTGTTAGGTCCGTCTGTCCGAGGCTTTGATTGATGTTTCAAAACATATTCCTTTTTACAGTGCAAGGTTGTTAGCCTTGCGACCAACCCCCCAACCTGGAGGGCCACTGTACCTGTCTTAGTCTGACCTCTCCCCCTTGATAAATCTGGCTAGGGAGGCCCTACCAGTAGCTATGCTACCACCAGCATAGCTCTTGGGATCACTGAGGTACTCAAGCCCCACCACCACGACAAGGTAACTGAAAGAAATATGCCAAACAAAAGTTGTGGGTATCTATAAAATATACGTATTATGTCGTGTAGTATTTTTACAAAATTTACCAGTTTCAAGAAGGTCACTATTATAAAATCTTGTGTATGAAATATGTACCATCAGAATTGTTATCCAAGCTTCTGTATTTCAATCACCATTTCCACCAGCTGATCAAGACTCTAAAATTACCCTGTGAACTATTAGGAATCATAAGTGAGCCATTTCTGTTAAGGACTGTAGTTATAAATGATAAGATTGGAAATGTGTATGCAAAAGTTTCAAAGGCATTCTTTATACCATATCCTGTTGGTGTGATATCAAGTAGTCTACATGGACACTAATGGGTAGCAGTAGCATATATTATATATTGTCACTGACAGAGTGTATTACAGTATATGTGTATCTTGTAAGACCAGTGATGTGTGGCAACACAATCTTGTCAGTTGAAAGATATGATAAGTTGTGCCCATAAGATATTTTTCTTGCTTAGAGTTCTGTCTGTATGAGCCCTTGTATTGATTTCCTCAACATCTACTGAAATTTTTCTTTTTGGGAAATGGTTGCATATACACAGCAGAGAGGCATTATGTGTAAATGAGATGCACCTTTTAATGGCCACCAGCTACAATGTATTTGAGATAATAAGTCGTCAAATACTTCAGGACTTCATGAATACACATATATGCAATATGTTTGTTTTCTTGGATTCCGGGTAGCTCCATCAGTAATAAAGGGTGCAGCAGAGGAAATGCATGTTTTTCAAATGGCTAGTACTTGGCAAGGAGGAGGGTGGGGGATTTCTGCCCCCTTGCTAGTAGACAGCTTAAATGATGCTGTTACAGTAGCCATGGCACCGTGGACCTGCGAGCATTGGGCGTTTGTCGTTGAAAATTATATCAAAAGTGGTGAATCCGTGGCCGCCTTGCTCCTCTGACCTGTCCGTATGTGACTATTTTGTGGGGTTACCTCAAATCAAAGGTCTACAGAAACAAACCACGCAACATCCAGGAACTGAAAGATTCCATTTGCCAGGAAATCGCTACTGTGGGGGAAGAAATGTTGGGAAGAGCAATGCAGAATTTCGAGGAGAGGCTGCAAGAGTACGTGCAGAAGGAAGGGCGTTATTTTTCGGAAGTAATTCAAAACTTTCAACAAAAACTGCATATTAAAACCTTTCTTTTTGTGTAATTAAAAATTTTTTAACTTGAAAATCAATTGAGTTATTGTTATTTGAAAAACATGCTCTGCCGCACCCTGTATTACTGCCTGCACACACTGGATGACCAGTCTTAATTATGGACTGGCTCTGGGACCCAATAGGACAGGGGATCTTTTCTTGGACTTTAAGTCACTAGAGCAGCGTTTCTCAACCTTTTAACCCTTGCAGAACCCTTGAAATAATATTCATGTCTCAGGGAACCCCTACATAAAAATTATTATATATCATTATTAATATCTTTCTTTCTCTTTTATAAACTTAAAGTTCATGAGGGAAACATCATATATTTGTTCTGATAACTGGTTTAAGCAAAAAATAACTTCCGTTTTTCTCAAGTTTATTGACAATACAAAAAAACTGAGGTCAAACTGCCTGTTCAAGAGACCTCATATGGAGGTTTTCATTCACACAAAAAATTAACCCCATATCTGTGTGTGTGTGTGTGTGTATGTATATGTGTGTGTGTGTATATATATATATATAAATATAAACCAATATCTTATATAACACATATAAACAGAATGAAAACAGATAATAACTACTACAATAACTTAATTGTTTATTGACAGTGTTGAAAAGGCATAAGATAAATCAAGGTAAAATGTCATATGAACAAATATGTCTCAAGGAAAGATATTTTTGAAGCCAATTTAGATAATAAAATTTACTTTTCTAATGTGAAACCTGTGCTTGTCTTTTGGTACACAAATACTTAATTCGGGGTCGACCTTTGGATAAACAGACGAGGATTTCATCTTCAACTGAAAGGAGACGATTTCTGTCTTTGTTGTTGATACTTGTTAAATAAGATAAAGCTTGCTCACACATGTAAGAGGTTGAGAACTGCAGAAATATATTTATTGCTTTCCTATGAATGGCAGGATACTTGGCAAAATCTTGCTTACTGCTTTCTTGAAAGTATTCCTGCAATTCATCTTTTAGCTCAAACACCCTATTTAGAACTCTTCCTCTACTCAGCCACCGGATTTCTGTGCTCTTTGTCCAAGTTTTCACACAGCTTTTTAAACATTCTGAAGTGAACTGGTCTTTGTTTAATAAAGTTAACCATTTTTGTAGCATTATCAAAAACTTTTTTTCAATTCATCTCCAAGAGATTATGAAATCAGCACCTCTCTATGAAGAAAGCGGTGTGTTGAGAAAACATCAGCATTTTCCTGTTTTACATAAGAAACAAAACCTCTTATGGAGCCAACCATGGATGGGGCACTATCAGTACAGATGCCAACACAGTTCTTCCAGTGCAACCATTTTTCATCTTCAGTGCACTTGGCAAAATGTTGCTTATTGCTTTTTTGAAAGTATTCCTGCAATTCATCTTTTAGCTCAAACACCCTATTTAGAATTCTTCCTCTACTCAGCCACCAGATTTCTGCATGTAGCAAGAGATTTATGTGCTCTTTGTACAGGTTTCCACACAGCTTTTTAACCAGTGTGGAGTGAACTGGTCTTTGTTTAATAAAGTTAACCATTTTTTCAATTCATCTCCAAGAGGTATTGAAATCAGCACCTCTCTGTGAAGAAAGCAGTGTGTTGATTCAACATCAGCATTTTCTTGTTTTACGTGAGAAACAAAACCTCTTATGGAGCCAACCATGGATGGGGCACCGTCAATACAGATGCCAACACAGTTTTTCCAGGAGAATCTTTTGTTTCCAGATATGGGGACAAAACATTGAATATATCTATTCCTTTGCTTGTCTCAGACAATTCTTTGCAACAGAAAAAGTTTTCTTGAATTTCACCCTCATTGACAAATCTTACAAAAGCTACAACGTGACATTTATTGGTAAGATCTGTTGACCCATCAACCTGGATAGAATTACTGCTATTTTTCAGTTTATCACACAAAACCTTACACAAAACCTCTTCAGCATCATGTGACATGTCATCGATACGTCGACTTATTGTACTGTTTGAAAGTGGAACATTTTCAATTTCTCATACTGCATCTTGTTCTAGCATTTTACCCACTATAATTTTACATGCTGGCATTATTAGGTTCTCACCAACTGTGTGACTTTTCCTTTTCTGTGCAATAATTTCTGCTACCAAATAACTTGCTTCTTGAGCCTTTTAACTGACACTGAATTTATTAAGCTGTACTCTGTTTATTTTTAGATTCCAATAGCATTATAAAATAATCAGCACTTTTATTTTTCATATGACTGTGATTTGTCGTGAAGTGTCTTTTCAATTTTGCTGGAGCCATTGCTGCATTTGAAAATTGTTTGCCACAGATGAGGCACAATGGAATAGGACAACCTGGATCACCAGTCCATGTAAAGCCCATTGATAAGCAACTTTCATTGTAAAGACAAACCTTTTTTGTGCACTAGTGCAGTGAAATTTGTCAGGAGATTGCAATTCTTCATCACTAGCCTCTTCAGAATTGTCTGGATGTTTCCTCTTCAAAAATCGCCACATTGCACGGTCAGACATTTCTCTAAAATAAAAAAAATAAAATAAAAAATGTAAAAAAGAAGATAAATAAATTGATAAATAAAATTTAAACAAAACAAACTGAAGCAAATAAAGGCAAACAGAAGAATTAATTTTGGAAGACAGAGAGAGAGAACACACACACAAATTTCTCATAAATTAACAAAAATAATCATAAACATACTTAAATTTTTAAAATTCATATAACCAGATAACATCCCTAAATGATGGGTAAAATTTACTAAATAACCTGGGTGAATGAGGGGCTGTACCTGCACGCCAGAAAGCACAGACAGGACTGATGGCGACCATGCATGCGTCCTGTACTCGACTGAGTCACTTGATGATACGTGAATCCGCCACATACAGCTCCTGGTTTCACACTGGCGCCGTATGGATATCGCTAAATATATTTCCTATGATTATTATACTTCTAAATGATATAACAGATTGAAGACTTTATTATAATACCCAAGAATTTTCCAAGAATATGATGTACGTGTATAGTAAAATGACGAATATGAAATTAAACACAAAAATGACTCAAAAATACATTTACATATGATTAGCCTATTCATCACTATTTCTCGCGGAACCCCTAGTGATTTCTCGTGGAACCCCATAGTTCCGCGGAACCCCAGTTGAGATACGCTGCACTAGAGCATTAAACTGTTCCCTTCCCTCCATTGAATTTTTAAGTTAAGACTGAATGTAGCTTTATTACCATTCCTCCTACGTGCCTTAACTTTTGGTACTTAGGTGCAGGGACTCCTTTACTATTTTTGATATATTGTACACTTCGACTTATATGGCTCCACTTAAAGAAGATTTCTAGATTGAAGACATTTTTTGAATGCCTCATATGCAATATTACTTGCCATTTGGCATGGAAGTTTTTGTGTTTTGGTTTGTACATAACATAATGTTCCTCGAGTCCAGTTCTGCCATAAGACCACAGCTTTGAATCTATGAACATACTGACTACTCTTAAAACTGTGCATTAATTTAATGCATGTGCAAGTATATTATATCTTTTGTTGGTAATGATACAATTTACTTTATAATTAGCACATTAGTTTCTTTTTATTTTTATTTATTTATCTTTTTTTTAAATTTTGGTACATTGGTGCATGTGTTCCAGGTTTCAGGGTACACTTTCTCTCAGCCTTCTACTACGGCTTCGGCTAGTTTGACGACATCAACTACTGGTAATTTTGACTTTCTCTCTCCATTGATACTTGTTGGCAGAGCCAGTACTGGTAGAGTAGTGGGGTGGGGGATTAATGCAAACTGTAAAACTTTATCATGACAAGTTGATGGTGTTTCTTGCATTATTCTTTTGAACAGTCCAGCATATGTATCTGAGACCAATGTTGCAGGCAGGATAAGATGAACTCTTTTGGTAGTGTTTCCTTGCAGACTGGAATTGTTGGTACAAGTGACAACTGTATTGTACCTTTATTACAGGGCCAATTTAAAATTACTAGTGTTGGCACAGTCGTTTCAAAAATCCAAACCAGGCTGTCAAGTTAGCATATATACAAATGGGGTTAAAGATAGAAATTCATCTCTGTTTTTTGATATTGTTAATCTTGATATTGGCAATACTGGAGTTCCAGTGTTTGGAGGTACTTCACCAAACTCTTATCTTAATGATAATGTTGCTAATGAACAGAATCTTAATGTGATCCCTCCGAACTTACTCATAACGGTTCCCCAGCAGCCAGTGGTCCCCATTATCTTTTATCAGTCATAGGTTTTCACTCTATAATTCATCATGCCATTTGCTAGAGTTACGATTGTTCTGTAGCCAGTCAGTGTGAGGGTACTAACACTTTTTAGAATTATATTTGTGTGTTACTATATGAAATAATAATGTGACAGATGTTTTAGCTTAGATAAAGCTTGTAGCTTTCAAGGCAACACATATAAGTATACAGTCATTTTGGTCCAGAAGACCCGCATATTTCTGCATCTACATATTGGTAAAATTTTAGTTATGACACAGTATTTTTTATTTTCTTAATGAAGATGGCTGTCTTCTGGGTTATAGCACCATGTAGTCTGGTAGAAGTCTACCAATGTTTCAGAGGTCCTTGCTACCTCCATAGTGAGTCCTGAAGATGGTGGTCTTTGTACTCACTGCAGTGAGAACCTCTAATCCTAATTATGACTGTACATTTACATTTTGAGTTCTGTTATTCCTCCTCTTTTGTGTAATACTCTAACCTTCTTAATGCTGGTTTTATTTAAATCATCTTTTTCTGCCAGTATGTTTTCATGGTGACATAATTTATATTGCTGAAAAGCTATGAAGATGTAAGAGGAGAAGTTTATTTTACTTATTTTCTTTGGTGCTTGATTATTCTAGTATGATATATAACCAAGATGTCTTATGTGCAGCATTTAAAGGGTTGACATATGGCATCTGACTTTATACTGCTTATATTTTCTGCCTGATACGTATATAAAATATATTTTTCTATTACATTTGCTCAAATTTTGTATTAATCTTTAATCTCTAAAATTTTATTATTTTGTTTTATGTAACTAAATAATTAACTAATTGATTAACCAACCAACCAACCAACTAACTAACTGTTTGAAGCAAAGTCTTTCTTGAGAAGCTGATAGTGTGCTCAGCCAGTCATGAAATTTCTCACTTTTTATGGAATCTGAAGTTTCAATACCTTGTTCACAAGATCCCACCACCAGTCTGTATCTATCCTGAATCAAAAGAATGTAATCCACACCCTGATGCTTTGTTTTCCTGAACTTTATTTGAATATTATCCTCCTATCTATGCCTAGATCTTCCAAGTGGTTCTTACCTTTATTCTTTCAAACCAGTTATGTATCTCCCCATACATACTACATGCCATTCCCAGCTCAACCCCCTTAATTTGATGATCCAAGTAGTTAGTAAAGAGTATAAGTAATGGAGCTCCTCCTAATGCAATTTTCTCTTGCATTTTTCTATTTTATTTCTCATGGGTTTAAATATTCTCCTGAGAACCCTGTTGTCAAACACCCTTAATCAGTGTTATTCCCTAAATATGAGGGACCAAGCTTCACATCCATGTAGAACAACTGGTAAAATTAACATTTTGTGTATTTTAATCTTTATGTTTTAGACAGTAGACAGGAAAACAAAAGTAGCTGAACTGCATGGTAGCAAGCATTGCCCAAATTATACCTCTTCTTAATTTCTTCTATCTTACCAAATATTATAGTTATGTTTTCTTTACCTGTCTTCCCCATTTAGCATCTTTATCTGTCTTTCTTTAGGCTATCTTAGAAACTCACTCTATGGTGCAGGTTATTCTTTAAAAAGTTGGTTGTATCTGGCTTCCCAAAGAATAGCCCACATTCTTTGTGGAACCTGTAGGTCAACACCATGTTTACAAAAACCCATGACCGGTTTCTTATCACGAGTTAGTTGCATCCAGTTTACTCCATCGATTCTTATCTCCCTAAGGTCCATCTGAATGTTATTCTCCCACCTCTGCCTGGGTCTTCCCAGCTCCCTTCTGGCCTCCCAACCAGTACCTTGTAACCCCTCCCCTCACCCACGTGTTCCAAATGTCCCATCCACTTCATCCTCCATTAATAATAAAAGCACACATTAAATATACACTCTTGAAATGTGATATGTTGGTGAACAGGACCTTTTGGCTTATCGGTTTAAATACATAAATAGCAATTTCTCACAGACATGATAGTAATTTTGGCCAATGTTGCCAAACGTTGTGGTCAAGTGGTTAACTCTCATGCTTTGTATTTAAAAACTGCGCTGTTCCAATGTTATAAAAAAATTTCTGAAAAATGATTTGAAATGTTTCTGTCTGTTGAAAGTATAATTTGTGCTGCTGAAAAGTTCTTGGGTTATATATTTTGTAGTTTTACCAGTGCCAAATTTCTTTTCTGCTTCTGATGTATGTACTAATGACACAGCACATCTCATAATGCAGAGAAGTACTTCACCTGCATTCAGTGGAGACCATCACACGTTGAAAACAAAGAGTATTCATTTTTGCTGTTCTAAGTAATGGAGTTAAGGACATTTGAATTTACTGAGACAAGAATTTTTAAATGGGGAAGATAACAATGAGCAGATAGACAACACTATTGAGAAGACAACACATGTTTATTTGATGAATAACTAGAGCTAGATTAGTGTAATGTGTTGTGTGTTCTACTGAAGTTTTTAAAGTATGCACGTATACTAACAAAGGATATGTGGATAGATATTCATTTACTTTATGGATTCTGCAGTGAGAATGCTGCAGCAGCTGTCTGACAATATAAGAGATGATTCCAAAATTGACATACACCTTTAGATGCTTTCACAGGTGTTAGGAAGAAAGGTAACTTTCCAAAGCAATGCCTTTAGCATCCAGTTCAGCAAACAGTTAATGTGGGAGAGGACACACCCTGATGGTCAAGCCACCAGTGTTTGTTGAATGTCTCTGTAAATCCACAAACTGCAAATGAGGAGAACTCTTAACTTTCTTGGTTATTATCTATTTCATCAGCAGATTGTTCAAGCCCTTCAACTTGAAGATTGGCCTGCACATATGGAGTTTTGAAGATTATTCAAAAGGAAATGTTAATTCCTTGTCTCTTGTGAGGCAGTATTCTTGAGGGATGGTATAATGAACCATAGATATTCTCACTTGTGAACGTATTGGACCAGTGTTTGAACAGAACCTAACTGCAGAGACGTACTGAAGCTTGAAGATGGCTGTTGTCTCAGTTGTTGTGCCATGATAATGGGGGCAGCAATCACTTTTGAAACATCAGTAAGCTTCTACCAGACTACAGTTACAACAACCCACCTTCAAACTCACTGCCATTGAGAGCCAGAAATCTCACGTACCTATGCTCCCTTGAAGACTCTCTACAAGAACTGCTGGAAGGTGTGCTGCTTGATGTAAGAGTGTGTGCTTTCAGCACATTGGTGCTCCAGCACACTTTTCAAGTTGTGTTATATAGTTTTTGAACCAGTGCTTTGAAGGTCACTGGGTCAGCCAGGGAGGATCACAAATCTGGCCACTGAGGTTGCTGGATATGGTGCCTTTGGGCAGCATATGAAAAGCCTTATGAAAAGAAATCATAATATTTGCAGAATTAACTGGTTTCATCTTCAATTGTGCTATGCAGATCAGAAATGATTACACCATTCTATGCAGAGCAAGTAGTTCTGTTTTATAGAGATTGAGAGTTTGCCTAAAAGAAGGTGGTTGGTACTTGAGCAGTTACTGTAATAAGTTACAACATTAATAACAAATGTAAAACAATGCACAGTAAATTTTGCCAGTATTGATACTTATAATGACCTCCCCTGAATGTGCATCATGGACACCCTGCATAGGCAGCGTTATCATTTAAAATGCTATTTTGTAAAAACTCATGGAAAATCAAATGTAGAGAGATTCTGTGATGAAGAAATGTTAATGAAATCTGCCATTGGTAACTGATCTTGTTAGATACTGTCTGCTATTATAATTTTTAGGCAAGACAGTGAAGTTCAGAATAGGATGAAGCATATTCTGAAAGTGAAACACAAGTTCACATAATTATGACTGATTCCACCAAGAACATTAATTTTAGAGTTTAAAATTTACAGTCACACATTTCCACTTTGTGCTTTTTGTTGCAAAAACTAAATGTTCCAAAACATAAACATTAAGTCAGTCATTTGGTTACATAATCATTCCCATTTTATGAATTAAATTTTAGATTTCTTATATTACATAGTTATGAAATTAATTACATTTATATTATTTAAAATTTTGTTTTGAGGTGTGTGATTGTATTGATATTGCATTTACTTGATTGTTAGTATTTATTTTACCCACACAATTGACATGAATCATGCTAACATACATTTTTATGTTTATAATTAACAAAATTTTAGTTTTGTATACAGTAATTTCTGGTTAATTGGGCCATTGATTAATCAGGGCAGTCGTTTATTTGGGATGAATATTAAAGAACAGACCTTTTTAACTTTTTACGTGGAACTCCACATAATTGGGGCAGCCGCTTGATTGGGCCAAAGTGTTCCTGATGTGTCCCAATTAACCGGAATCCATTGTATATAGCTAGGCAGGTAGGTAGAAGCAGGCCGCAGAACTCTGTTTTTGAAAACTATTCCAAGAAATGTGTGAAATTAATCTCAAAGTATGCACAGTTTTTGCTTTGAGAGATTCAGGTTATTATTCAATCTTATCACGTATTTCTAACCAGTTATTTTTAATAACCTAAAATTATATATGCTCCTTGTGTTGTATTTTCGAGACACACTGGAATGAAAACTGGTATTTTATGTCATTAGCAGATTGTAATGGTACAGTAGTTTTCTAAATGTTTCTTTGGGGCTAATGTTTCTTGTGTGTGTTAACATGTATGTGTAGAATGTCTGCAGTTTGTTGTTACCCATGCCATCATAGTAGCATGGGTTCTGCCATATTGTATTTGATAGTAAACTGCAATTTTCAAGTACTAGTATGAATGTATGCATGTTCTTACACTTGCATAGTTTTATTACATTTAACATATCCTGTGGTATTGGAATATTTATATGTGAACTATTCCTGTTTTCGTTGTCATAGTCATTATCACCATTGTTATTAATTATCATTGTGAAACTGCCTGGGGATTCCCAACTCATTTACTTCCATGTGCAGAAGGTCTTAATGTGAAATCCATGTTCTGGTCTAATTTCAACCAAAATTAGAATGTACCGACAAATTTTGATAAAACTACCTAATATGAAATGTCATGAAAATCTGTTTATTGGTTTTTGAATTGTTACATGCAGAGAGTCAGACTGACAGAGTGGTGAAGGTGATACTAGTAGTTTTGAAATTTTCAGTAGTGAATGTACCTGAGAGTGGTGATTTAACAGATTTTTGTTCTCTTTTGAAGACCATATACCTTCTCTCATATGGACTGCTAATTTCACATTAGTCCATTTTACAATTTTGTTAAGAATGGGGTGTTGAGGATGATATTTGGGCCTAGGAAAGAAGAGGATGGGGCGTGGAGAAAACTGCAAAATGATGAACTTAAAAATTTCTACTTCTCCCCCAACATCGTCAGGGTGATTAAGTAAAGAAGAGTGAGATGGACAGGGCATGTGGCACACATGGATGGGGCAAAAGGTGTGTGCCAGGTATTGGTTGGGGAGCCTGAAGGGAAGAGACCACTGGGGAGACCTAGACATAGATGGGAGGATAATATCAAGCGTGATCTATGGGAGATATGAGTTGAAGGTGACTGGATTTGGTTGGCCCAGGACAGGGACCAGTGGAGGGCTTTGGTTGTCTTGGTGATGAACCTTTAGGTTCTGTTAGCCATCTAATTACTTAGTTATTTAATTTGTTTGTGTGTCAAACAAGTTCCAATATTCTTTTCCTTTTGGTGGAGCATTCTTTAATCATTTAACAGTGGCTGATAACACTGGCAAACCTCAAATTATATTTTGATGGGGAGTGTGTTTTGATTTGTTAGGCTGTTCTAATTCTCAACAAAAGTAATTCTTTCTAACAAAATTTCTGGTTCTTCATGATGCTTATCAAAACACTCTTTGTCCCCAATATTGCTGAGAGATACTGAATCCTTGCTGTGATTCAAATCTTCAGTTCCTGATTCACTGCTGGAAATGCCATATTTTATGATATTCAAAGTGTTGGTCTCTCAGACCAACAAACTTTCACAGAAACAGAGAGGAAATGGAAAAACACTAATACATATGCAACCACTCCTTACACTACTCGTCTATACTTGGCTGAAAGCTACTGAAGTGTTTGAAGGCCATACCATGTATAGTGATGGCACATCATTTCATAAAAATGTCATCTTATAGTCTGATACTTTGTTTGAGAATTAAAAACTGTAGTTTTTGTTTAAAGTTGACTAATTCCTGTAAGCAGCCATTGTTCAGAGAGTAGATTTTTGTAATGGAATTCATAAATTGCTTTGTTTAAAAGAATAATATTATAACTACCCATATTCTTCGTGTCACTTTGCCACTGGTAAAGATTCTGATTTATTTTGAGTGCTGTTTTTAGAGTGTAAAAGTAAGTTGATATGAATTGCCTAAACCAGGTACTAATTTTATTGGTGGCATTAATTTGTTAGGTTAGAATAATTAACATAAATGACAAATTAATTTAGAGGAGGGGAAAAGAAACTGGTCTAGATGTAAATATAAATGCATATGTATGTATGCAACAAGTTTGAAACACATACATAATATAACTACAAGCAACTGATCATTTGAAAATATTTTGGAATATAACTGTCTCATAACAAAAGTAGAAAAAAAGTAGGTTAATAATGGAATTTAAAGAAGAATAAATCCAGGAAATGCATCTGTTCAGAATCTCTTATTATCTGACTTGCTTTCCAAAATACAGTGTGTCCATAAAATAATGGTGGGGTAACAGACAGTCATAGTTTTGGAACGAAGCAGATAGAGACATGAAATAAACTTCAAAATAAAGAGAAACTCTCCAAGAATCTTACCTGTTCAGTAGTTTTCAATATGCGCTCCTTTAGTTGCCCTGCAGACATCAAGACGATATTCAAGATCTTGCCATACACGACCGAGAACATCCGGTGTGATAGATGAAACAGCTTCAGTGATCCGTTCTTTCAAATGGTCCAAATTTATTATTTGGACAGAGAACACTTGTTGCTTTTCATAAAGCCACAAATAAAAATCCATAGGGGGTAAGATCTGGAGAACGTGGAGGCCAGGCTATCCACCCTCCTCGTCTGACCCATCGCAGAGGAAATTTTTGGTTAGGTAATCCCGCACGAATGTGGCAAAATGTGGAGGAGCTTCATCTAACTGGAGAATGAAATTCTCCAGTATTTGGGGCACTGCAATTCAGATGTTACATAAAATTTATCCACAGGACAAAATTAAATGATTTGAATTTGCTACAGACATTCTGGATAGGTTAGATCATGATGGGGAATTTTTAGACAAGTTTATGTTCAGTGATGAGGCTATGTTTCATGTTTCGGGACAAGTCCATCGGCATAATGTTAGAATATGGGGTAATGAACCTCCATATGTCGTAGAACATCAACGTGATAGCCCAAAAGTTAATGTGTGGTGCGCAATTGGACGAGACAGAGTTATTGGCCCCTTCTTTTTTGCTGAAAAAACTGTGACGGGAAAGAACTTCCTGGATATGTTAGAAGGGTATGCAGTGCCCCAAATACCGGAGAATTTCGTTCAGTTAGATGGAGCTCCTCCAGATTTTGCCACATTCGTGCGGGATTACCTAAACCAAACGATTCCTCAGCGATGGGTCGCACGAGGAGGATGGATAGCCTGGCCTCCCCGCTCTCCAGATCTTACCCCTATGGATTTTTATTTGTGGGTTTATGTGAAGCAACAAGTGTTCTCTGTCCAAATAACAAATTTGGACCATTTGAAAGAACGGATCACTGAAGCTGTTTCATCTATCACACCGGATGTTCTCGGTCGTGTATGGCAAGATCTTGAATATCTTCTTGATGTCTGCAGGGCAACTAAAGGAGCGCATATCGAAATCTACTGAACAGGTAAGATACTTGGAGCGTTTCTCTTTATTTTGAAGTTTATTTCATATCTCTATCATGCTTTGTTCCAAAACTATGACTGTCTGTTACCCCAACATTATTTTACGGACACACTGTACAGGTCTATAAAATAATATTTCTCTCATATATGCATCTGAAAACTAGTCTCCTACTATGAGGGATGATGTTTATAAAGCAGGAGTAATGTTCAAGATCATTACATTGAAGGAAACAGGCTAGATTGTTGTGGTTGCAAAATCCAAGCACATGAACAGATATTGTATGAACAATGTTAAAATGTTCAGAAAAATAAAGAAAATATTTTAAAGATAAAATTAATGAGTTTGAAACAGAACAAAAGTATATCATGAAGAGGGTACCAGCAAACAAATATGGTCTTTAATTTGGTGGGACACATCAACTTCTGGTCTATGCTGATAATTTTAATTTATTGAGTGAGCATATAAATATCATAAAGAAAAACACTTGCTTTAGTAGATGATGGTAAGGATGTTGTAGAATAGATGAAATACGTCTTCTGTCTCTTCACCAGACTACTGGGAAAAATCATAGTATGAAGGTAACAAAAAAAAGTCCTTTGAAGATGTGGCAAATGTTGAATATTTGGGAAAGACAGTAACAACAAAATTGCATTCACAAAGATATGAAAGAAATATAAAAGGGTTTAAATTGTAATTGTAGTGATATGAGATTCAGTTATAGCAAGATGAATGTGTACTTATATTTTGTTAACCATAGTTCATGAGACATGGTTGTAAGGAAGCTATACTGTAGTGTAGGAATTACTGCAGTAAAATTCAGTAACCATCTTATAGTTTCAGAAAGTAGTCCTTCCTGTCAGTATTCAGGTGTATTTAACTGCATAAATATGAGTTGTGTAAAATGTGATTAGACGTGATAATATTCTCTATGAAAGTTTGTATCATGTACAACCATATTCCTTTTACAGAGAAAGTATAACATTAACATCTAGTCAAACAACATAGATGCAGAATCATTTAAAATTTACTGAACAAAAGTTTTGGTTGGCAGCAACATTTGATAAGAAAGTTATTTTTCTGGATAGGAAAGCTATACCTCAGCTGTCTACCATTTACATCTTCTGTATTTTAACAGTAACATGAATCATAAGAATTGTTTTATTATCAATCTGGGTTTTCTTCTTGCCCCCCCCCCCCCCCCCCCCCCCCACCACCAAGTCCTAAATTTAATGAAAAAACTTAAGTTTCCACTATTTTTAAGTAGGCTAGGAAAACATTAGTTCAGTAGGTGCATTCTGAACTGTGCAATAGTTTCAATATTTCATCATTGATACAAACCTGAATGTTTTTTTCATAATTTGTTGGATGTGATAATAGCTGTTACATCCAAGATATGTTTTATATTTGTGGGTTTTGTTCTGATGTCTAATGAACTTCTATCTGACAGGGACCACACATGCTACCTACATATGCAATGTACCCCGGCGACCCACGTGGGGGAGGATTGGCAGCACTACAGCAACAGCAGAGACTCATGGGATCACAGTTTCCACCACGACACCCACATATGGGATTCACTGTTCGCCCACCACATTACTTCCTGTGACAGGCTTTGATGATAAATGAGCATTACCGATTCTCTATGGTGCAAGAGGGATGGACATACTTTGCTTAGTAATACAGACTAACATGCCAAGATGACATCACTTTGTATCAACAACTACGCACCAAACTAGAGCTCATTTGTGAGTTACTGTACCTTATCTTTCATCACTGATTGTGTGTAGTAAGTTAAACTACACTTAAAATTAATATGATGGATGATTTTGTAGTTTACTTGGAAACATATGTTTGATTTTGGAGTCACTGTTTTGAAACTCCTAGCTATTAAAGGATACCAGTATTTGCAGATCCACTTTCCTCACCAAGAAGTGTTATCTCCTGCTTATGGAGTGTGTGTGTGTCTGCTTTTGAGAGAATTAAAGTCCTTATCTCTTAATTGAGAAACCCTGATATATTCAATGCAGGATTGAACATGAGGATTTTGTATACAAACTCATATTTTAAAATCTCAGACAAGGTAATAAAAGATAGGAACAAACTTTTTAACATTTATGTGGGATTTGTCATTGCTTTAAATTAAGAATGCATATTTATTTGAAAGAAATAACTTACATTTTGGATTTCACATCTCATTTAAGTTTTAAAGAGAATATTAAAGTAAGTAAGACATAAATTGCGATTTCTGTGTTGCTAGGGGCAAAAAGCTAACAGTTTATTCCATAGGTGAGTGGAAATTATACAGCCTACCTCAGATTGATACCTAGGTGTTATCTTTGCAAGTACTTGCATATCCAGGTTCATTCCTGAATGTGGAATGGCTATGTTCTTTTACTCTTGCCAATCTAATACTCCCTTCAGTATGGTTTCCTAAAATTCCAAACTGTAAATGTACCCATCTTCAAAATGCATATGTGGTTTCAAACTTAACCTAAGATATGTGATGCTGATTCACTAAATTCAGTCATTATGGTCTGACTGCTTCATAATATGTTTTATGTATGCAGTATGTGGCTGGAAATTGAAAGGTTGATTTTTTATGGCCTGATAAACACATCTTAACTTTCTTGCAGTGGTTTATAAGTGGACGATACATTTGTTCCAGCGCATAGGTTATGTGTGTAGGTGTGTAGGTGTGCAAGTGCTTGTTCTTCCATATTGCAAGATTGATGCAGATAGTGGGATTGGTGGATTTGCCTACAAGTGCAAGTGCTTGTTCTTCCATATTGCACTGTTTAACATTTTTATAGTGCATCGTGTAATATATAGTATATGGGCCCTTATATGTTTTCATCTCTGTTTTCATATATATGGTTGTCTTGCATAATACATATTGTTTAAAAAGTAATTTAATATTGGCATTAATGCCTTGACATCTTATACACTCAATACTCTACCTAGACTTGGTGACTTTTTTTTGTACATTACACAAAGATTCTGCAACGAATTAATATTTTTTATTGATATTATAGTGGTATGTAAATGATAGCGGTAAGCCGTATAAATGTATGAAATGTATAGTATACTTTTATGCTAAATGTTCTTGCCTTTATGAAGAAACCCATATCTGGCTAAAAATTTAAGGAGGCAGCTCAGTTATCAGGATATTCAATCAGTTCAGTCAATATCACAATAAAAATTTGGCACTGAATCTTAGTTCACATTGAAAATAAGTTACTCATGTGGTTTTAACCTTCATAATTAATTAGATATACAGTAAAAAGAATTACAACAAGTGCTAATATCATTTAGATTGATCATACATATTCATGGCATTTTTATCTTTGGGGACAACACAAAAAATATTATCTTTAATTCTGTTTAATTTGACAGTACAGATTGAAATATGAAGGTCTTTATTGTATGTCCGTTAGGTGGGAAGGTAGAGGACACTTTTCAGAGATGTACTGATAAAGTATCCAAATATTTTTGGACTTTTAGGTAAGTTGTCTGTTTAACCAAGATTTTAGGCTCATATCCAAAAAAATAACCTTTTCCAAATGGAATCATTGGTAATGATTCAGTGTAAGTAAGGTTTATGTAACTGATGGTATTTGCAGCAGTGACTGAACTTTCTCATGTACTTCAATTTCCTCAGTTTAACAGATGAAGCCAACTGGTGAACAGATTTCAAAATATTTATAAGATGTGCACAGTTTCACTTCTTTATGATAACATTCCTGTGTAAGAGTAGTGCATTGTTGTTACTGTGCCATACAACACTACTTTTCACATATGTTATGTAGTATGATTTTAAATTACAATCATTGTTCCTGTGCAGTGGAATTTTCACATAACTTTAGTGTTGCTAATTGCAGGTAATAAAATATTGGTAATTATTTTACATATCATTCTATTGCACTGTACTGAGATTTTGTCTCAGATGGCATTTCTGAATACTGAACCTGTTTGCAGATCAGACTGAAATTAGTATTGTGACAGATCTGTAATGATTATTAATATAGAACAGCAACTATTCAAGATATGGAAAATAGCATTTGTTAAATAAAAATAAAAATGCAGAACCAGGCCAAGTAAATTATAAATAAGGTGGTAATCAAATCCATTTTTTCTGATTTAACGTACTTCCTACTTCTTTGTGGAATCTGCAGCACATTATTATTTAGAAATCCTTGTTAGGGTTAATATTGTCTGGACCCTTTGTAGTCATTCTTTGTATGAAATTTTTCCATAACTGTATTCTTCAAGTTTGTAGCATTTTGTATTTGATAACTCGGTATCAACATGTGAAATTGCAATAACAAATATTGTTAAATGTTTACACATGGAACTGTAATACAGATGTTTTCATATGAATAATATTGATTCTTTCAGTGCAGAGAGATGTGGAATGTTACTAGAACTGTGTCCCTGTTTATTGTTACATAGAATTCCTACAATATTTAGAAGATGAGATAGGATTTTATTTGCATTTGTCAGACTTGGAAGTGTCTACCAAATTAGTGCTTGAATTGAGTGTAAAGAGGGTTTGCGCTAGAAAATGTAGTGACAATACAGTATACTTTAGTCCTGCAGAACTGCTTGGATTTTAAGTGTCATTTCGTTTGAAGTTATTTTGGTATGACCAAAATCAGTTATGTTGGTCATACAAAATCAGGTTTTCAAAAATTTTGTTACTTTGTGGTATTTATTGCGTTGGTTAATGTTTTATAAAGAATATGGATTTTTGTCAGTATATTCTTTCCCCATTCACTATGCACTCAGTTGTCAAAAAAGTCTTGCAAGGTATTTCCGTATTTATTTTCTAAACTTGAAGGATTTAAAATAGATAAACACTTTAGGTGATATGTATGCTGTGAACCAATTATTACTTATGAAAATTTTGAATTCAATGCTTGAGTTATTCTTTATACAAAATACTGTACAATAAAGTCTTATCCAATAACTAAAATTGCTGCTTTAGTTGAAACACACAATATATGTCCAGGAAGATATACTTTTGTATGCATGTAATGCATATCATTCAGAATTCATGTACAGTAGAAACATGTAATGAGAAAGGAACAAGAAGACCCTTGGTGCATAGATTTGTAGTGAGTTATGCCCCGGAAAATGGCAGTCAACTTATGTGTTGCACTCATGGTATCAGTGGCAGGAGGGGAGGGCATTCAAAGTGCTCTTCACTATTAATTTCTGTATGTTACTGACAATTTGAGCACCACAGTGAAAATCAGGAACACATACTTGTTTAATTTAAATATCATAATTTTTATACCCCACATTTGGAATTAATGTGATGTTTATGTTGTAAACTTTGATTCTGTTTGTGATGAAATGTATCTACCTTTAGTGACCAATCAGATTACTGTAACAATACGTTAGAACAACACAGTTAGAGATGTAACAGAATACAGATTTGACATGGGGGTTGAGTACTTTGTAGGAGCATGGTGCTAATACGTGAAGTGATGGGCTACAGACTAAACAGTACGTTCACTTGTGGTAGGGCCATTGTGGTTTTTGTTTTCATCAGCACATCCTCATTGTGATTACTTTTGCAAGAATTGAAATGTTAGGTTCCAGGTTTATGAACAACTTCGTGGATCATAAATTGATGATGTTTAGGCAAGTGATTCTTGCACTACCAGCTATTTCACCTATTTCAGTCTGAAATAACCAGATTTAAGATGATCCCAACCTTAGTATTGTTTTGCATACCCTGAATATCTTTGTTTCTGAATATGTTTTACCTATCCAGAGACTGAAGATACTTATTTACTTTGGAACATTCATATGAAAATATTACTTTATCCTTCAAGAGCCACAAAGGACATGAATGTCCCATACAAGTTTTGTTGTTGACTGAAAAGAACTATATAGTCCTGCTAAGTCATTATGTTATTAAAACGTTTATTCACTCAAACAAACAGCATTTTGTGTGTGTAAAATGTTTGTAAGGCATTATAGATTGTCAGAGATTCATTTATAATTGAACCATCCATGTTAAGGAATGGTTTTTCTTACTAACTCTCCTGCTGTGGATATTTAAGATAGTTCTTTCCAAGAAGCTGTTCCTTCTTTGTTGTCCCACAAAATGTCAAAATCAGATAAAAATATCTAAAGACTTATCAAAGATACCCCTGTTTATATCATCACCCCCTTTCATAAAATCCACACTCCCTTTTCCTTGTTATTTATATATCAACATATTAGTGCCCTGTAGGGGTACCAGTGGCATGACTTTTTGTATATACTCAAAGGAATTAAGTTTATTCTCCTGCTGCATTTAAAATATTCATGAGCTTAGGAAACTGTCTTTTTTTTGGAAAAATATTCGTCTTTCTGAGAAGTTGCGTATGTTATGAGAAAAGGTTGTGTCACATTGCTAAAGTACAGAGCATTCTGTACTTTATTGCTCTTTCCAGACAGGCGACATGACACCTAACTTCATTTCTTCTTAATACACTTCAATCAAATCACTCCTCACCCCTGTCTATTTTTCACCCTGTTTAAATTTGAATACCTTTCCTTGAAGATACTGTGGTGTTTGCGTTCAATAATATGTTTTGCAGGACCACAACTACGTGTTTTACTGCTATGTATATTGTTACATAAATCAAGAGAGGGTGATAAATTATCCATAAAAAATGTATGTGAACCCTTCTAGTACATCTGTCACTGTTTCTATTCACATTGTCATTGTCAACTCTCATGTCATAATTCCATGTGTAGTTTTCATTGTTGACTTTCAGGTCATAAATTATCCATTTGTGTTACACAGTTTCATAGATCTGTCTCCCAAACTGTTTATTGTTCCTTCGAAATGTATTATCTAAATACTCTGTTATTAAATGACCTTGACCCCTGCTAAAAGTTCAGCCAGGTGTTATATTTACCATGCTTATCACTGACATTATTATCATCATCATTTTCCCCAGCTTGTCATCATTTTCATCTTGTGTTATAATGCTAATTTATTCAGTTAATTGGAGAAATCTCAGTTTCAAGAAAATCCGCATTAGGATTTGAGGTTTTCATGGCTGTGAGTCTGAAGATTGCTATCTTCGGGGTTGTTGCACTGTGTAGTTTCATCACCCTAATGATGGAGGTGGCAAGGACCTCTGAAATGTTGGTAAACTTCTACGAGACTACGTGGTGCAATAACCCACAAGACAGCCATCTTAAGAAAATTCGTCTTCTGTAAGAAGTCCTAGAAAGCTGTTATAGTGTGGGCCATTATGCACAAGTGTATTTTCTGTATAGTGACATCAGCGAATTTGAAAGGACTGTGGAGGAAGTGGTAATGGTTTCTTTCAAGGTATTACCCACTTATTCACCTGGAGTACTGAGGGAAACCACAAACATCCTCGGTCAGTATAGTCTGTACCATGGTCGAGATTCAGACTGGGTACCATCTGTGTACAAGTCAAAATTGTTACCACGTGCTTGGCTCAATATTAGAACGTTTTATTTATTTCTTTTTATAGTTTATTTGTTCTGTGAGTAATTGACACAAATAGAACTAGATCTTTCTTTCTTGTGATGTATATTTTGTCCCATTGGTGTCTCTGTATAGGAGGTGACAGAGTACCATGTTCTGATGGTCTTTCCCTCTGAATCATTTCTCTAAAGTTCTCAGAGCCAAAGTGACACAAACACACAAAGTTTATGTAATTCTAAAGCTGTGGTACAGTTTGTTAAGAAATATCTGTCACTCCAAATCATCTGTTTTAAAACATTTCAAAGAATATAAAGAAGGGGAACAAAATTGAAGAGGCCTGTTCACTAAGCTGCTGGTCTGATTGTTTTAAAGCTTGGTATGGGGAAAGTTGATTTGATGATTCTAGGTTAAAAATTTCTTTTAATATATTAACTTATTTTATGATTTTCTGCTCTTTAAAGCATTTAAATCCCAATTTACTCTGGTTGTGAGGTTGTGTTAGGAAATTTAAATTTTCATATATTAAAGGTTAAACTTAATGCAGTCATAACAAATGTGTGATTTATAACTGCTGATTTAGACTGATTCTACTTTATTACAATATGATGATGGTACTTAAAACCTTTGTGGGACATAAATTTTATTCATTTTGAAACAGTATGATTTTTTTTCTAGTTTTGACAATGATGAAAGTTTAAGTATATCTTAATGTGTAAATATGTAAAAACACCTAGACATACATAATACTCTTTACTATTTCTCTAGCTCATAACAGATAATGAGCTGTAACTAAAGGAATAATGAAACCCTGTTTTTTCTCTCTCTTTTAATCATGAGACTGAATTGTCATTGGTGTTCGCTGATAACACTTCATTGTTCATTTGTAGTCCATAGTAGTAAGGACTGTGTTAATTAATGTGTAGGTTTTCGCCATCTTTATTTGTTTTCTAGCTTTTAGATTTTTAGATGCATTTACATCCAAAAGTTGCAAAAATGTGCCTGTTAGCTTTGCTGTCTGTCTGTCTGCCTGCATGTGACAAGCCAAGAACCACTGAATGAGTTTTCATCATGCTTGATATTTGAGAATTTTATTAAAATCTGTTGACATGTTGTTATGCTTAAATCGGATAACAGTGGGTAGTTCATATAAAGATCTACCTACATGCATTTCTGTACAAGAAAGTGACTGGCTGGGGAAATCCTGAACCAGCCAGGTGCTTATGTGACCATGTGGGAGAATCAGTATGATGATGTCATCATGTTTACATGCTAGTACCCATGTAACCAGATGGAGCATCCCCAACTTTGATGTCACTGGCACCATTTGCAAAGGTCAGATATCAAATCCTGCAAAAAGCCAGAATTATTATGCTCTGCATATAATTCCTGATTTGTTTTCACAAAAGGATTCCCTGATGAATGTATGAATATACTTACATGGTGATTCCTTGTGTTTCTTCTCATAAAGCAGACTCAGTTTGAGACACGTCCTGCTGGTGAAGCTGAAATTGGGGCAGGTTTTCTCAGAGTTTTTTTATTTCCCCTGCTGTTAATTCCATTATTCCTATTTATATTCAGTCCTTGTTAAAATGTTATTGCCATCAATTACATCATTAGTTAATACAGCATAGATAAGTAATGCACACATTAACTCTGTTTATCTTTTCTAGGGCTTGTTAAACCCCAATGATCTGTTTAAAATCATTTAGAAGTTTGATTTTTTTGTGCATGAATGGCTGCAGAGTTTCATGTGAACCTTGAGATTTCAGGATTTCATAGCAATGAGTTTGAAGATGAATGAATGTCTTGTGAGATGTTGCACCATATAGTCTTGTAGATACTGACTGACATTTCAGAGGTGCTTACTGCCTCCATCATCAGGTCATGAAGATGGTGGCACTAAGCGCCTTTGAAATGTCGGACAGTTTGTACAAGACTACACAATGGAACAACATGCCAGAAAACAGTCACCTTCATATGAATCATGTGGAAGATTTAAACATCAAAACACTCCTAAATATCAGTTTTTAATATCCACAAACATTCATGCAATCATAACAGCTTGTTCTTATACTTCAAAACACTTGGAGGATATTTACCTGAAAATTCTATAGTATGATTAAGAAATTCAAAATTTGGGAAATTCAATTATGAAAATAAAATGTTAACAATGTACTAAGTCCTAAAATTGTCTTCAATTTAAGTATATATTTTTTGATTAATTAAGTTTTGTCAAGTGCATGGGCTACTTACTATCAGTTGGCAGCATGATTATGAATGATGAATTTAGGACATGTGAGGAAGTGGCTGTGGCCTATTTAAGGTATTTCTGCATTTACCTGGGTAGTATGAGGAGAACTAATAGAGAAAAACAATCTGCAGGATAACCAGTCCCTAAGTTATGTTTCAGTTCCAGGACCTCCAGAATACTAGGCAAGCGGGCTGACTTACATGTACATTGTGATATTCAGCTTGTATGTACTTTAATATTAATATTAAAGATATAAACAGGCACTGAATTAGCGGATTTAAAAAGTAGAATCTTTCTGATACTGAGTTTGTAACCACACATATATTACAGTTCTTAATGTAAAAAGCTATTTAGTTCATTATGCATATTAGGTATTATATTTAGCTTTATTAATACAATAAATAATGGAAAGTAACAGTTCAGTTTCATACAAATAGTACTGTATACATTTTTTTGAGTGTAGCTAGATAAATATCCATGCCTTGAATAAAAGCCTGAAGTGTGTCCCTCCAGTTTGTATTGAAGCAAATGTAACATGTTCAAAATTATGCTATTTGTGACATATCATTGTGTTTTACTACTAAGGTATTGTATTATTTTGAAATACTGGAGTATCACATTGTATATGGCAAAATAGAGTGTTGGGTTTCATAGGTAATGATACCTTTTGTTAAAAGTGATCAGTGGATACATGATTAGCAACTTGGTTAATCCAAGCATATATTAAATAACATTCCATTGCAGTTTCTTTTATATATACAGTTTTTTAGGTTATGGAGTTGGGTGAATAAACTCTTTTTGTTTCACTGTTGCAGGTCTTGATTTTCTGTTGTTTGTAAGAGATATCATAACCGTCACTTCTCACAGCCTTCTCTTCAGTATTCCTTTAATCTCTATTGTTGTGTGTATCTTTTGCCAAATATCATAGTCAAGTGGCTAGCATTCTTGCTTCCTATTTGGGAGGTCCCAGGCTCAAATATGAGTCCAGAGACTGGCTGTCTCGACTGACGCTTTTGTGCTCTTCTTTGCTCCCTTCAGGAAAATGTCAGGTTACAACCTTAAATTAAGTGATCACCTCTTTTTTCCACATTTCTTCAAATTCATTCAATTGTCACCCTATAATTTGGCACTTTAATCTGAGATGTTGGCATTACTGTTAAACCACAAATAAGTAAATAAAATGCTGTGGATCTCCAGAATAGTAATGTAATATATCAATATCCTCCTCTCCCTGGTGACTGCACTTAATTCTTGACTCTCCCACTAAGTCATCTTGATTTTATTTCCATATCTAAAATGTCCAAATTGTGTCTCTGTCATCTTTAAAGGTTTTACTCCAGTATTTTATCTTGAAATCTCATATAGCACTCTTCATGGTTCATATCATGTTTGAGCTGCATATGTTAGAGTTGGTATGTATTGTTGGCTTCTATAAGTGTTTTTCCTTTTTTTGGTGTACTCTGTCTCCATAATATTTGAGTGTATTGCTTATTTCTCAAGTTATTCCCACTGTACCATGTTGTATTTTACCTGTATCAGATAATGTAGCATTAGACCGCTCAAGTTATTCCCATTGTACCATGTTGTATTTTCCCTGTATCAGATAATGTAGCATTAGACCAAGGTTTTGTCAGATGCTTGCATGTGCCAATCTCCTGTCATGTGCATGAAGAACATCATGCACGTACAGGATAGTATTTATTATTACAAAATTATCGTGTTTGTATTAGTAGCTTTGCCATTAATCTTCAGTGGAATAATAATTAGGAAGATTATAACTATAACTATAACTGATTTTAAGCATTGTCAGTGATTCATTGTTAATACTGATCCTGCTTCGGGTGCTGGCACCATGTGGATGTGGGCTGTTGCTGATGTTTCAGATGAACATGCTCCCGCCACCTTCGGGTGAAAGTATGTAGAATGGGAACAGTTGGATGATATATAGACACAAGTGTTGTCCCTCTAGACTCATGGGAGAGGGTAGGAACCATGTGGCAGCCTCAGGACAATAGGATCAGTGAATTGTGAATGGGTAGAAACAGCTCTTTTATGGTCTCATCAGGTGTGCTCTCTTAATTTAGGGCAACAGCATGGGATGTGGTGAAGGTGAGACCCTATGTGATCAAGGATTGGTGAGAATGGTAGAAATAGGGAGGGGACAGTGAGTCTTAGAAGAAAGATCTGTACAGTTGTCAGAAAGGCAAGTGTGATCTAATCAGATTTGCAGGAGAGGGAATAGCCGGTGCCTGGTTCAAGCTGATGTGATCAGCACACCATGAATGGATAGGAATAGCACTTTTCAGGGCCCCATAGAGTAGGTTCAGATTCCTAACTTTATAATGTGACAAAAATATAAACATGTGGAGCCATGACTGTTGAACTAGAGGCACAAATGAAACAATATTAAGTAATTCAACTGTTTGTATGAAGTCACTATAGTGGGGTAGTATGATGTCCTCTTGAATCTTATCCTGCCACAGTGAAACGATTCTGTTTCAGTGGTCAGAATATCTGTTAGGTTTTGTTTGCACATGTTTTGTACTTAATTTCAGTTTTCATTTAATTGTCTGGATCAGTCATGCCACCAAATTCTCTTACCATTTTCACTCGGTGTAATTCATTTTAACATTTGGGCTTTACTGAGCTGTGTGTATAAACAGTGCAAAAAAATTACCACCTTGGTTAGAAGATGAATGTGTATATCCACCTTAATTCAGAGCCATGTGATAGAAATTACCATCTCAAAATGGCAATATTATTTAGGCTGATATCTTGAGGTGTTTGTGTTTGGATTTGGTGTCATGTTGGAGTGGAACTTACTAAAAATTTGTACTGCATGGAATAGTTTCCTACTAAATTCAAGACTGATATGTATGGCAACTAGAACGTCATTAAGAATACTGTGCTTCGATTTATCTTGTACACAATGAATGATTCTTTATTTTTATTTTGTGTTACATCAGAAAACTTTTATTATTATTATTATTATTCCACAAAATGTGCTTTTTTCCCCCCAGTTAAAGGTACTTTGGAAATTTGTTTGTAGTGGCATTTTCCCTGAAGGTAATTTCTATTTTATTAATGTTACAGGCTTCAAGTATCACTACTGAATAGTTTTAATATGAAAGAAGACAGCTAAATTGTTTGTTTTTATGATGTGACTACTAAGGTATTGTATTATTTTGAAATACTGGAGTATCACATTGTATATGGCAAAATAGAGTGTTGGGTTTCATAGGTAATGATACGTTTTGTTAAAAGTGATCAGTGGATACATGATTAGCAACTTGGTTAATCCAAGCATATATTAAATAACATTCCATTGCAGTTTCTTTTATATATACAGTTTTTTAGGTTATGGAGTTGGGTGAATAAACTCTTTTTGTTTCACTGTTGCAGGTCTTGATTTTCTGTTGTTTGTAAGAGATATCATAACCGTCACTTCTCACAGCCTTCTCTTCAGTATTCCTTTAATCTCTATTGTTGTGTGTATCTTTTGCCAAATATCATAGTCAAGTGGCTAGCATTCTTGCTTCCTATTTGGGAGGTCCCAGGCTCAAATATGAGTCCAGAGACTGGCTGTCTCGACTGACGCTTTTGTGCTCTTCTTTGCTCCCTTCAGGAAAATGTCAGGTTACAACCTTAAATTAAGTGATCACCTCTTTTTTCCACATTTCTTCAAATTCATTCAATTGTCACCCTATAATTTGGCACTTTAATCTGAGATGTTGGCATTACTGTTAAACCACAAATAAGTAAATAAAATGCTGTGGATCTCCAGAATAGTAATGTAATATATCAATATCCTCCTCTACCTGGTGACTGCACTTAATTCTTGACTCTCCCACTAAGTCATCTTGATTCATGACCGGGTATCCTAGAGGCTGTGGACAGCAGATTCCCTGTGCGTCATTGACATGGTATGTCAGGGACAGGCCACGAAAGGAAACGTGTCTGGCAGATATCGGGAGGGGATGATTTTGAAGGGAATTTTCAAAAAATCGAAAAATGCTGCAAATCTTCCAAATGGCGCACAAAACTAAAAAAAGGTGAAAAATTATCAAAAAAATTATTTTTTAAAATTCTTCAAAATCGTTTGGTTCTGTGCGCGTTTCAGACGTTCTGCAGCACTTTTTGATTTTTCGAAAACTCTCTGCTTTACTCAGTCTCTTTGTGACTAAGTCTCAGTCGGACGCGTTCTCCGAGTCACACTCTCTCGAGGACGTCTATGCCTAAACCGATCTCCGCCGGAAGCGTTCCTTGCAATGACGTCGCGTAAGGAACGTGTCAAAGAGAGACCGGGTGGCCTAATTGACAGCCTCACCTGCTCTCTGCCTTACTCAGTCTCTTTTTCACTACGTCTCAGTCGGACGCGTTCTCCGCCTCACACTCTCTCGAGGACGTCTATGCCTAAACCGATCTCCGCCGGAAGCGTTCCTTGCAACGACGTCGCGTAAGGAACGTGTCAAAGAGATACCGGGTGGCCTAGAGTGTGTGCACAGCAGAGTCCCTGTGCGTCTTTGAGATGGTATGTCAGAGAAAGGCCACGAAAGAAAACTTGTCTGGCAGGTATCGGGAGGGGGATGATTTTGAAGGAAATTTTCAAAATTTTCAAAAAATCGAAAAATGCTGCAAATATTTCAAATGGCGCACAAAACTAAAAAAAAATTGAAAAATTATCAAAAAAATTATTTTTTAAAATTTCTCAAACATTTTTGGTTTTGTGAGCGTTTCAGACGTTTTCCAGCATTTTTTATTTTTCGAAAAATTTCAAAAATTTTCAAAATTCGCCTCACCCGAAACTCACTAGAACATCTACCTGCTAGAATTCGTCTCAACCACAGCAATCTCTGCATGACTCGTTGACAGCCTCAACAGCTCTCTGCCTTACTCAGTGTCTTTGTCACTACGTCTCAGTCGGACGCGTTCTCTGCCTCACACTGTCTCTGGCTGACGTCTATGCCTGAACCGATCTCCGCCAGAAGCGTTCCTTGCAACGACGTCGCGTAAGGAACGTGTCAAAGAGAGACCGGGTGGCCTAGAGGCTGTGCACAGCAGAGTCCCTGTGCGTCATTGAGATGGTATGTCAGAGAAAGGCCACAAAAGAAAACGTGTCTGGCAGGTATCGGGAGGGGATGATTTTGAAGGAAATTTTAAAAAAATCGAAAAATGCTGCAAATCTTTCAAATGGCGCACAAAACTAAAAAAATTTGAAAAATTATTTTTTAAAATTTTTCAAAAAAATTTAGTTTTTTGCGAGTTTTATACGTTTTCAAGCATTTTTTGATTTTGCGAAAATTTTCAAAAATTTTCAAATTTCGCCTCACCCGAAACTCACTAGAACATCTTCCTGCTAAAATTCGTCTCAACCACAGCAAGTCTCTGCATGACTCGTTGACAGCCTCACCAACTCCCTGCCTTAGTCTCTTTGTCACTACGTCTCAGTCGGACGCGTTCTCTGCCTCACACTGTCTCTGACGTCTATTCCTGAACCGATCTCCGCCAGAAGCGTTCCGTGCAACGCCGGAGCGTAAGGAACGTGGTCAAAGAGAGACCGGGTGGCCTAGTGGCTGTGCACAGCAGAGTCCCTGTGCGTCATTGAGATGGTATGTCAGAGAAAGTTCACGAAAGAAAACGTGTTTTTCAGGTATCGGGAGGGGATGATTTTGAAGAAAATTTTCAAAAAATCGAAAAATGCTGCAAATCTTTCAAATGGCGCACAAAACTAAAAAAATTTGAAAAATTATTTTTTAAAATTTTTCAAAAAAATTTAGTTTTTTGCGAGTTTTATACGTTTTCAAGCATTTTTTGATTTTGCGAAAATTTTCAAAAATTTTCAAATTTCGCCTCACCCGAAACTCACTAGAACATCTTCCTGCTAAAATTCGTCTCAACCACAGCAAGTCTCTGCATGACTCGTTGACAGCCTCACCAACTCCCTGCCTTAGTCTCTTTGTCACTACGTCTCAGTCGGACGCTTTCTCTGCCTCACACTGTCTCTGGCTGACGTCTATGCCTAAACCGATCTCCGCCGGAATCGTTCCTTTCAACGCCGGCGCGTAAGGAACGTGGTCAAAGAGAGACCGGGTGGCCTAGTGGCTGTGCACAGCAGAGTCCCTGTGCGTCATTGAGATGGTATGTCAGATAGAGGCCACGAAAGAAAACGTGTCTGGCAGGTATCGGGAGGGGATGATTTTGAAGAAAATTTTCAAAAAATCGAAAAATGCTGCAAATCTTTCAAATGGCGCACAAAACAAAAAAGTTTGAAAAATTATAAAAAAAAATATTTTTTAACATTTTTGAAAAAGTTTTGGATTTGTGCGCGTTTCAGACGTTTTCCAGCATTTTTTGATTTTTGGAAATTTTCAAAATTCGCCTCACCCGAAACTCACTAGAACATCTACCTGCTAGAATTCGTCTAAACCACAGCAATCTCTGCATGACTCGTTGACAGCCTCACCAACTCCCTGCCTTAGTCTCTTTGTCACTACGTCTCAGTCGGACGCTTTCTCTGCCTCACACTGTCTCTGGCTGACGTCTATGCCTGAACCGATCTCCGCCAGAAGCGTTCCTTGCAACGACGTCGCGTAAGGAACGTGTCAAAGAGAGACCGGGTGGCCTAGAGGCTGTGCACAGCAGAGTCCCTGTGCGTCATTGAGATGGTATGTCAGATAGAGGCCACGAAAGAAAACGTGTCTGGCAGGTATCGGGAGGGGATGATTTTGAAGGAAATTTTCAAAATTTTCAAAAAATCGAAAAATGCTGCAAATCTTTCAAATGGCGCACAAAACTAAAAAAAAATGAAAAATTAACAAAAAAAATTTTGATAATTTTTTGAAAATTTTTGGTTGTGTGCGCGTTTCAGACGTTTTCCATCATTTTTTGATTTTTCGAAAATTTTCAAAAATCTTCAAAATTCGCCTCACCAGAAACTCACTAGAACATCTTCCTGCTAGAATTCGTCTCAACCACAGCAAGTCTCTGCATGACTCGTTAACAGCCTCAATAACTCTCTGCCTTACTCACTCTCTTTGTCACTACGTCTCAGTCGGACGCGTTCTCTGCCTCACACTGTCTCTGACGTCTATTCCTGAACCGATCTCCGCCAGAAGCGTTCCGTGCAACGCCGGAGCGTAAGGAACGTGGTCAAAGAGAGACCGGGTGGCCTAGTGGCTGTGCACAGCAGAGTCCCTGTGCGTCATTGAGATGGTATGTCAGAGAAAGTTCACGAAAGAAAACGTGTTTTTCAGGTATCGGGAGGGGATGATTTTGAAGAAAATTTTCAAAAAATCGAAAAATGCTGCAAATCTTTCAAATGGCGCACAAAACAAAAAAGTTTGAAAAATTATCAAAAAAAATATTTTTTAACATTTTTGAAAAAGTTTTGGATTTGTGCGCGTTTCAGACGTTTTCCAGCATTTTTTGATTTTTGGAAATTTTCAAAATTCGCCTCACCCGAAACTCACTAGAACATCTACCTGCTAGAATTCGTCTAAACCACAGCAATCTCTGCATGACTCGTTGACAGCCTCACCAACTCCCTGCCTTAGTCTCTTTGTCACTACGTCTCAGTCGGACGCTTTCTCTGCCTCACACTGTCTCTGGCTGACGTCTATGCCTAAACCGATCTCCGCCGGAATCGTTCCTTTCAACGCCGGCGCGTAAGGAACGTGGTCAAAGAGAGACCGGGTGGCCTAGTGGCTGTGCACAGCAGTGTCCCTGTGCGTCATTGAGATGGTATGTCAGATAGAGGCCACGAAAGAAAACGTGTCTGGCAGGTATCGGGAGGGGATGATTTTGAAGGAAATTTTCAAAATTTTCAAAAAATCGAAAAATGCTGCAAATCTTTCAAATGGCGCACAAAACTAAAAAAAAATGAAAAATTAACAAAAAAAATTTTGATAATTTTTTGAAAATTTTTGGTTGTGTGCGCGTTTCAGACGTTTTCCATCATTTTTTGATTTTTCGAAAATTTTCAAAAATCTTCAAAATTCGCCTCACCAGAAACTCACTAGAACATCTTCCTGCTAGAATTCGTCTCAACCACAGCAAGTCTCTGCATGACTCGTTAACAGCCTCAATAACTCTCTGCCTTACTCACTCTCTTTGTCACTACGTCTCAGTCGGACGCGTTCTCTGCCTCACACTGTCTCTCGCGGACGTCTATGCCTGAACCGATCCCCGGAAGCGTTCCTTGCAACGACGACGCGTAAGGAACGTGTCAAAGAGAGACCGGGTGGCCTAGAGGCTGTGCACATCAGAGTCCCTATGCGTCATTGAGATGGTATGTCAGAGACAGGCTAGAAAAGAAAACGTGTCTGGCAGGTACCTGTGGGGATAATTTTGAAGGAAATTTTCAAATTTTTCAAAAAATTGAAAAATGCTTGAAATCTTTCAAATGGCGTACAAAACTAAAAATTAAATAATTATCAAACAAAATTGAAACTTTTTCAAAAAATTTTGGTTTTGTGCGCGGTTTAGACATTTGCAGGATTTTTTTATTTTTCGAAAAGTTTGAAAAATTTTCAGAATTTGCCTCACTTGAACCTCAATTGAAAATCTTCCTGCTAGAATTCGTCTCCACCACAGCAAGTCTCTGCATGACTCGTTGACAGTCTCATCAGCTCTCTACCTTAGTCTCTTCCTCACTATGTCTCGGCCGGACGCGTTCTCTGCCTCACACTGTCTCTGGCTGACGTCTATGCCTGAACCGGTATCCGCCGGAAGCGTTCCTTGCAACGACGACGCGTAAGAAAGACGGTCAAAGAGAGATCGGATGGCTTAGACACTGTGCACAGCAGATCCTTGTGCGTCAGTAAGATAGTACCACAGCAGGTCTCTGCATGACTCGTTGACAGTCTCATCAGCTCTCTACCTTAGTCTCTTCCTCACTATGTCTCGGCCGGACGCGTTCTCTGCCTCACAATGTCTCTGCCGGACGTCTATGCCTGAACCGATCTCCGCCGGAAGCGTTCCTTGCAACGACGGCGCGTAAGGAACTTGGTCAAAGAGAGATTGGATGGTCTATAGACTGTGTACAGCAGAGTCCGTGTCCGTCAGTGAGAGGGTACGTCAGAGACAGACCCCGTCAGACACCGGGTCTGGCAGGAATCGGGTGGGGAGCATTTGGTTATTGCTTGTTGTACATTATCAAAGCTTATAGTAAATTTATCTTCCTAATTGTACTTTATTCGGATGTGTTCGTGAGCTCACCGTCTCAGTGGAGGTTTACTGTCCACCATTTTGGAAATAATTCCCTTTGTCTACCGCTCATACTCTCAACAATCACTCATATGAGATTTTTCCTGATACTGTGTGGTCGCTCACCCCATGTTGACTGGAACCTCCGTCTCTTTAGAGCTGGTACGGTTTGTATCTGTAGGTGAAGATCAGTGACAAACCCTGTAACAGGAGAGACATGAGTTGGTGTAATGTCATGATGGAGCAGCTAATATACATAGATTCGCAAGTGCATGAGAGCATGGTAAGGGGACAATTCCAAGGAGCAATGATTGAAGTGCACCGAGCCAGATATAATGTAATATCTGACGGCACTGACCGATGTCATAGAATATCATCCATAACAAGGGGCGGAGTGGGGAGAGAAGGTTTGCAAATTGTAGCAAATATCAATTACCATTAGATACAGTCTGTTTTAATGTAGTAATAACATGTTTAGTTTTGTCATGGTGTTATCTGCAGTGTTTCAAATTCGAGCATGTCAGTAAATCTTCCCATCTATTTCATATCCGGCAGTTTCCTCAAGGTACCCTCTACAGTCATACACTGTTCTGATCCCTGAAGGATATAACATTTTAGAAGAATATCGCTGTCAGTGGATACATCGAGAAACAGTGAACATTCTGGGTCAAATATGAACTGCTCTCTACAGATATTTTACCCCGCATACCTAACAGTCCCTTCTCGAAGGTATCACCACCTTGTCGAAGGCAATCTGCCGGGTGAGGAGGCTTGCGTGCTCAAATGACCCTTAGGGCTATGCCGGCCTGAGCTTCGGCTCATGGTAGGGTCACCCAAGCCGGACAGGTCTAAGGAGATGCGCTAGACTAAGAGTGATACCCTGGTCCTCCAGGTTGGGGGTTGGGGGTAGGGCTAACAACCTTTCACCTTTAAAAAAAAAATAGGTGTTACGAAAAAATCAACCAAGCCTCGGATCAGGACGGACTCTTTGGCACGACCACGGCAATTGAAAAAGGACATGAGATTTGGTACAAGCGGGTACCTTTCGAATGCAAGTCCAGAGCACTGCCACGTAATCCAGGCAACAGAAGATCAGGAGAAACTGAAGTTGGCGAAATGTTGAGTTGTGTAATATCCTAGAAACTGATCGATTGTTTCAGAGCTGCTTGCGGAAGTAAGTAGCAAGATCAACTATTCCATTTTCCCGCGTTTCTGCTGTTATATGTGCACGAAAAACTAGATTATTCTGTCATCTATTCGCTGCATGACCAAAAAGACGTCTCTTTAATGCTTAAAAATGTGTTCAAGTGTATTACTAGAAATCTACGGCCCAGCTACCAAGTTGTACGTTGTAGTGTACCTCATTTTGAGAACTACCAGACCTTAAAAAAACTATTAGGATCGTAGGCAAACTGTCAGTTTATTTTTTTTCTATAATATAATCAAAAATCTTTGGAATCCATCCACCATAAAATGAGATACTGTCCGAGAGGTATTGCTCGTAGAAGATAAAATCAGCTACTGAAAGGGATAGAGATGATTCTATATAAATTTTCCTTTGCAACTTCTAAGTGCTCCATTCGAGTCGCCCTTATAAAGAAAAGGTCAACCCATTTCGAAGTAAAAAAGAATTGTTTTAGCTTACGCCTCCTTCTTTTTAGCACCTCTTCACGTTCGAGATCAAACTGAGGGGAGACCACGGAGGGGCGTCCATCAGTTGACACGTACAGACCAGCAACAGCCTTAACTCAATTCGCAATGGAGCGGATACTGCACCAAAACAGCTCTGCTTCCAATATTTCGTCTGCATTTCTCTCCAGCACAGGAAATAGAGAACGCTACCAGCTTGCTGTCTCTGTCAGGAAAACATAATCATATCGTCTGTCTTCTCACCGCCGCGACGCCTAGTGTTAGGGTCACGGCTCGTTCTGTTACAAGTAAGAAGACGTGGCATGAAACGTACTTACCTTAAAAAGAATTCGGTTACGGACGGTGAGATTGAGTGCCTTGCAGAAAGCTTTTGCTGATGAAAACTTAATTTGACCCAATCAAAATTTGGCCTTCCGTAGGATTGAGTCTTTATGAAGCACAAAACCCATAACGAGCTAACGTTAGTCATATTTGGAACATAAATAGTCCATTCACAAGTAAATCAATAGGCACAGAAGGAAGAATTTGCTCTGTTGGGTAATGGAGCTAAAGCACTATGTAATTTTAAACTCACCACTAGATGGAGGTAAGAGATCAGTTCAAGCTACATCCACTTTTAGCCCCAGGAAAAGTCTTCGTTAATCACTGTTTAAGGGGACGGAAGATTCTCCACAGAAGAAATGGTCTCGGTGACAAAGAAAAAAGCTGCTGTCCGGAATTGAACCCACGCCGTCCAGCCAGCAGCTAGTCACTTTACTGTCTGCTGGATGTCTAGGATCTGTAAAAAAAATTGCATACGTAATAGACAAAAATATTTATTTGATAATAATATTCCCATGTTGATAGTTTTTAACTGACATTTGCATTTACAAACTGCGAATTTTAATCCGTTCCTAATTTCACATGTTAATACCTATTGAAATTATAACCAAGCGTTACGGTGTGGTGTAGCGGTTAGATCTTCCACTTCGTATTCGACAGGTCTCCCGTCGGGGGTTTTCGTTCGTGGTTTTCCTAAGTCAATTCATGGCCCTTTTTAAACCGCTGTCTTCTGTTTAACTCCTGGCACGTTCTTTCACCTCTTATTCCTCTATTTTGAATTCTGAATATTTAACTGTTAATCTGCGTGAACTTAGGTGAGCACAAAGTAGACTTAATACACTCTGGGTTATCCATACCATGTGTGGTCATCTCTGTGCTGTATCTGTAATTGGCCTTCATGCTGTTGATACAGAACACTAATAATAAAGAATTGAATTGAAAATATGTTCTGTTTGCTGACTCCATAGTCAGCAGACTCCTTTTATTTTTGCAATAACTGTGTAAAGACAATTTTAGATTCTCGCGGCAGCGAGAGATTCCAATATCAGTCAGCTTCGCTTTTACTACCTAAGCAAGAAGGTCTGTATACTCATGACTTGGTTGGTGTAAGAAAACAGAGACCGTCACATATTTTAATGCATGTATATTGGCAACTGTTCGCATTGGTTCGCAAACGGTGTACTTCAGTCAGAATGGCCATTTTGTGAAAGCATCTAAGGGCCTACCATAAGCCCATCCATGATGTACTTGATAAATTGTGACGACGACTAGAACGCATGAGGGGGGAAAAACTTACCTTTTAACAATTTGCCTGTGGGAGAAATTAAAATATGAACGTATATTTACAAATTATGTAATATAAATGGAGCTTTGTTTACTTAAGCCAGCTTTCACTCCCCGTGGTAATATTTTTAATTAAGTAATTGCATTTGTTTAATTAATTTTCTGCTGAATATGCAGCACTGAACATATGAATGTACTTTACAACTCGAAAAACGAGGTAAAAACATTTTGTTGAAAAAATAGTATGCTGAATATTACGAGTACTATGCCACAAAGCTAACATATTCGGAAGAAATTTCTTTTCATCTTAGTTCAGTTGTTCTCCGCTTTCAATATATTAGCTACAGACAGAATACAACCTTCCTTCACTGAACAATGCATGCATTCAGCTGTAACAGCAACCGTAGAAATTTCACGTAACTGCTCTCTGCAAAATATATGACGCGCCAGTAAATTTTAAAGATACGTCCTTGGAGATGCAAACTGTTCTGAAGTGCTGTCACTTAAAAATAAGCAAACAGCGCCTCTACATCGCGATGTTAATTTCATAAGTATTAATAAATGATTGAGTTATTGGCGGACAAGTACAAGTAGGACTCGGTTTGCACCGCTTCAATTTACGCCGGGTTCACTTTTGCGCCTCTCATATATCACGATTGGGGGGGTGAGGAGTCATGACTGTGCCCGACTTCCTAGACGCAGATGGTCCCGACATTTAAATATAACTTACATTGTAATAAAACTATAATACTAAATAATAAACTACGGACTACAATTTAATTAATTAAACAAAAAAACTAGATGGTGTAGAAGTTGGTGACATAAATGAGCTCCTTCAGAGTCATAGCGGAGAGCCTTCAACGGAAGATTTAGAAGAGCTAGCTGAACAACTGTCCAAAAAGACACAGAGGAAAGTGAAGCTGACTCTGCAATGCCGGTTAGGACACCAACAGTGAAATCAATGCAATAGGCTATTGCTCTTATTAATAAGGGATGTGAGATGTTCTGTAGCAACGACCCCAACTGAAAGCGGAGCTCAACCGTTAAGAGAGGAATTGATACAGTTCTACAGCCATACTATAATTTATTATCAGAAAAAAATGATTACTGAAAATTTTGGAACGGAACCTAATGTATTTACATATGTTCCCATTATATTTTTGCTTCAATTTACGCCGCTTCACTTTACGCCGGAAATCTGAAGAACCTAACCCCGGCGTAAACCGAGTCCTACCTGCACTTTGAATTATTTCAAATGTTCTTCCTCTGGTTTGGCCAGAACCAGATCCCATGCCAGCACGAAACAACAGTCTCTCTTTTAGGTGATAAAAGAATGGGCAACTAGTACAGTGTATATATGGATAATAAATTCTTCGATTTGAATGCGTGCATAGGACGCCATATCGTATAATAAATATGACGTAGGACTGTATGGCAGTCTCAGTAATACAACACTTTAAGGCAGATGAGGAGGAAGTGTGTGGGGAGAGAGTTGGACCATGAACGGATGCCGTAAAATTGAGTAGCAGGGTGGTGGAGGACGGGGGTGTAAGAGGGGATACCGGAGTTGTGTCACGGAAGAATAGGTATTGATTTATGAGTGTCCCAACACGCTCCGGATAAACTTGCGTAAATCAATATGCTATTAAGAATGCGAACGACCGGACGTCCCGGCCGAGTGGATAGCATTTCTGCTTCATATTCGGGAGGTCCTGGGTCCAAACGTCTGCCCGAACATCTACTATCCTGACTGAGGTGATAAATGAGAGAATCACAAGTATATGCGGAGAACTCAGGATCTCAGAGAAGAACCATTTCGCCCACTACAAGAATGGGTCTCCGCGGTGAAAATCCAGCCAGAGCTATGGCATGGCCGGTTCAGACAGTGTGTCACTTAAACAGCCGTCCCACTTGATTTTCATAGCAATTCTGATTAAAAGCAGCTGGATAATAAGACAGCAAAAAATAAAAAGAAAGAAAGAAAGAAAGGTTCCTTCGTGGTAAATGTTATATCCCTCGATCAGCTACGCATGCATTCAGAATAGTTTCCTTCTTCTAAACACGTGTATTTTAAAGATCTCGTTCCCTTATTCCAGCTGTAAACGTCACTAATTCGATATTACCCTCTCAAATGACAGCCATGGACTACTTGTAATACCAGGAATAATCAAGTATAAATTTTCTTCAAACAGTATTTTAATTTTAATTTTCTTGGAATTGGTGCAGAATCTTAAAACGATACTCAGACGGGATTTACACTGTACAGTTCTAAGGTAATTATTAAAGGTGTACTATTTATTTCAGGAACAACTAGTCCATACGTTCAAAACCACTAGATAGGCAGAGTTGGTGGTTAAATAAAATATGCTACGAAGACTCCTTATTTTAAAAAGGGGGGTCATTTCTTTTAGTGGCGTTATTCTGGTGCAAATTCGTTAAACAATAACGAATCAAAGGCCACGGCATCTCACGTATGAGTTACAGGTGCAAATAAGACAGGCTAAAGAAGATGACTAATTGATGGTTGAGGGAATACAGAACGTGTATATTCGTGTGGTTCCAGATAATCAGTTACGATTCGCCGCGTGGTGGCGTCAGTGTCATCACAGAGAAGGGGGAGACGACCACCAGCTTTCTGCTCATCCAGAAGGCCCGGCCTTCGGACTCCGGTCGCTACCAGTGCAACCCTTCGAATGCTCAGTCCAAAAGCATCACGGTTCACGTCCTGAATGGTAAGTAGTCTTCTCCATACCGAACATGTCGCCTGACGCACTGAATACAAGGCAAATTCGATTCACCGTCGTGTAATGAGAACATTAAGATCTGATTCTGAGGTGATCCGATCAAGAGGCTGAGATGAGCAGTAAATGCGTCTGAAGGGCAGAACGTGCACACAGAACTTTGGCCGGGAAACCACAAGTGAGAGTAAACTCACCACTTGGTAGACCTTGGCCTAATTTGGAAGAAATGCACCTTCGAAAACGTACGTTAAAGGAATATGATGTGAGGGTGTATACTGGATTCATCTGGCTCGCGACGGGGTCCACAGCGGGGTCAACGAAACTTTTGGTTTCATAAACGGTGGGGAATTTACTGACGGGCTGAACTGTTACCAGCTTATAAGACTTGAAGGTTTTCTTGTTTCATTAAATAGTTTAGCCTCAGGACAAATACGTATGCTTTAGGGAGGGATGGCTTAATAATATTCTTCAGTACTTCATACTTATTCGTGCTTTCTTCAGAAGACCAGATACAACGCTGGGTACTAGTGATTGATGACGTAATTTAGAAAAGGGCAATTTATGTGAGTGGAAATAAAACCAGTATTGTGAATACAGAAAGGGCGAAATGGGATAACTCATGAACCCTGAGCTTAGTGTGCAAAAGTCAACTTTGTAGAATCTGCGCCATATGAGAAAACGAGGGAGGAAGGAAGGAAGGAAAATTGCTGTAGGCCAAAGTGTCGTAAAGACTAAGCCGTCGGAATGTGAGTATGTCCCCCCCTCCCACCAAACCTTAGACAACTTTATCAGAGATAGCACACCCCCGCCCAGCCCCCATCCTGTATCTGTAATTAGCTGGGACCCCGAGGCCTTTCTGCGCATCCAAGCCAAACGGAGTCTCCCTACACACACACACACCCTTTGTGTACGCAGCCCACACTCCCCTCATTTACGTTTTACTTCCCAAATCTTCTAGCACATATCATTCGTCTCAGCCACTCTCAGACTTAACTTTCCTTTAAGTTCTTTCAGTCTTTTTGAACTTACATAGGATGTGTTCTTAAGGCATCGCGGTACACACATGCCAAGCACAGCTACTCTGGAAACTTTCCATAGTCTAAACCAGGGATTCTCACCATTCTTCGCTGGTCGTATCACTAACTCTAATTCAACACATTAAATGTACCAGTAACCAAATGCGTTCAGGGAAAATTTATTTATGTTAATATTATATTTTGATTTTCTTACTTAGTTCGCGTACCATAGGTTGAGAAACGCTGGTCTAAACCATTGATCTCCAAACTGTGGCCCGCTTAACCGCGGTGTTTCAAATTTCTCAAGCAGTTCTACGTGGCTACTATTCGTGTGATTAAATCAAGGATGTCAGCTGGAAACAGAAGCGACCACTTGAGAGACATAGCCTTAAGTGTTATGATAATATTAAGATGGATCTTAAAGGTGCGGTATGAATTAAAGTAACTCGCCTCAGCGTCCACTGGCGGGACCTAGTGAACATCGTAGTATGTGGATTCCAGAAAACGCGAGGAATTTGTTAACCGACTCGGCTACTAGCAGCTTTTGCACAAGGACTATCCTTGATAAAACCAGCTAGATAATTGAAAAAATGCAACTTTTATTATATGTAAGGCAACATTTTAAGTGGGGATTAATAACTTGGAAACAGCTAAGAATATTTTGGTCCTTTTAAAAATAACTTACGGTACAGGTTAAAATAAGTGGTTATCATATTATATTACAATAAGCTACATAACTATTAACGACTTAAAACCAATAGTTTGTACCGACGGAAAAGTGTGGTTGTAGGGGGCTTATGCATACATAAATGAGTGTCCATCGCAAATTAATTATGTAATTTAAATATAGTGCACCATTATTTATTTATTTAGTGTTCTGTCTGACGACAGGTCCATATGAACAGGATCCTTCCATCCATTTCTCGGACTGGGACCTGTTCATATACGTTCTTGGCAGATGATCCACAAGTGGTTTGCCATTGCCTTCTTCTGTGTGTGAATGGAGTAATTGTTGGGATGCCACGGAGGAAAACTCCGTGTTGCCTAGACCACGGCCTTGCCCAACACAAGTTATAAATTCGAACCCGAGACCCCAGGATTACAAGGCCAGCGTTCTAACAGCTAGACCACCGTGGCGGGAGATATTTGTTTAGTATGCTTTAAATGCGCACATGAAAAATCGTCTTTTCTGTATATACGGTTACAGGTGATTCATTAATGTTAATTCTGGCGTAACGTAACTGATAGCATTGTTCATTCCAAAAACTTTAATTTACATTCCAGTTTCATGTGACTCTAACATTTA
>NW_019060040.1:8017-34813 GCF_000696155.1 Zootermopsis nevadensis
AACATCGACCAGACTACACAGCGCAACAACCCAGAAGACAGAAATCTTCATACTCACCGCCGTGAGAACCTCAAATCTTACATAATGAACCTCCTCATTATGGAATTTTCTCCAGCCTAATTCCGCTCTGAAATTAATTTTTACCGTGTTTTTTCCTGCGAAATCCTCCATTCAAACTGTCCTACGGCATAGCCAAAGGATTTACAAAAGAGGAAACCAAGAATAAAATTCTGATGTAGCGCTAATGTAATCTTGTTTCTTGCCGACTCCACTAAGAAACTGAAATTCAACATTCATCTCACGTATGGATGAGTTATTTCTACGTCATCTGGTCACCAGGCACCACGCACCAGCTAAATGACAGTGTTTACTTATCTATATGAATACACAGCTCCTAGCTGGATGACGGAAATACGACAGCAAGTCGCCGTTTGTGTCTTCTAAAGGCGAGGACCTGAAAGAAGCAGCTTCTGAGGATGGACATATTTGCGTCTTCGAATTCAACCAATGAAACATCACACCATGAAGGCATCTTGAGGAGTGGACGTACGGCTCCATACAGCACTGCATGACGGTTATTCCAATGCGGTTCAGTAACAGAACACATTCCTCCAGAAGCTTATAGTTTAGCTGGACAAGAAATTATCATACTCTTACGGAAACCGAAAGTTTCATCAACGTGTTCACAAAAGCCCGCCACAGGATCATATCATGTGCCATTCTTTACAATCCTACGTAGCATTATTCACCCATTTACAACTAAGTCTTCCAAGCTGTCTCTTTCTTTCAGGTGTTCCACCCAAATGTTTTTTTTAGAGAATTCTCATCTCGCCCATACGTGCTTCTTAACTGGTCCATCTAACACAGTTTTCTCCAGTTTCGCGTTACTTATTCCCTCTTCGGGTTCATATGGTCTCCTCGGAGTTACAGACGTTAAGAAACTTCCAAGAAAGCTTTATCTAAACCTCCTTAAGTGTCTTACTTAAGAATACATCCGAATCAAATGACGGATTTACATTGAACCATTGAATCATTTAAAACCTCGTTTCGTACATTTCAAAATTAAATCCTCACAATAATACAAACCACACACCCATGCGACCATTTGTAATACGAATACTGTCAATACACGATTCATACTTAAATGTACGTGTCTGTAACGTTCCAAACTATTTAAATTCAAATCGATTTTGATCTTATAAGCAGGTCTTGTAGGTGACCCAATATTGAAACGTTGGTAAACTACCTACAAGCAAACATGGCGGTTGGGTTGGGTTTGGTTAGATTAGGTTAGGTTAGGTTAGGTTAGATTACGTTAGATTAGACTAGGTTATGTTAGGTTAGGTTAGATTAGATTAGGTTAGATTAGACTAGGTCATGTTAGGTTAGGTTAGATTAGGTTAGGTTAGATTAGACTAGGTTAGATTAAGTTACGTTAGATTAGGTTAGATTAGACTAGGTCATGTTAGGTTAGGTTAGGTTAGATTAGGTTAGGTTAGATTAGACTAGGTTAGATTAAGTTACGTTAGATTAGGTTAGATTAGACTAGGTCATGTTAGGTTAGGTTAGGTTAGATTAGGTTAGGTTAGATTAGACTAGGTTAGATTAGGTTAGGTTATGTTATATTAGGTTAGGTTTCGATCTTCATCGCCGTGTGAACATCATATGCGTCTCCACCTCACTTCACCCCACCCAACAGTTTAAAAACTTGCGCCATGAGGCGTGATGGCTAACACGTGGCATACTTCATGCTTGAGAATTATTATAAGCACTGAAAAAGGTCGTTACCCCGTATTGGAGTGCCATGCCCGAGACACATAGGGAGCTTACAGGGACGGGGACCGTCGGCACGTGACCTGAAAACCAAGAATTTTTTGAACTTACATGTTTTAGTATTCTTTCCATGAGAACATGGGTGTTTGTGGTCCATCTTCTTGAACAGAGGGGTATCTGTTGTAAGCCCCCTATTCTACCTCTCGGGCTTTATACTTAAAGACTTTTTTTTCTGCAACTCTCCCGCAAGAAAGTTTCGTTTCGGACAAGAAGTGCACAAGTCTCAATGCTTGAGACAAAAGATTCTCTGTCTGCATTTCAGTACATAAGTGACAGTCCAGAGACCGGGAGCCAGGGGTTCGATATCCTGTAGAGGTGACGTGTTCTTTATGTTCAGTATCGCTTTCAAACGCAAACTCACATGTCTACATGTTATCAGATATGACGCTATGAGGCAAAATGTTCTATTTTAGAAGTGCTGCTACCATAAGGCAGGTTTTTGGAAGCAGGATACTGGGAGACGAAAACATTGACAGAAATAAAACAGGAATGGGGAAGAAATTCAGATGAAAAGAGAGCAGATAAAGATGAGAAATGGGTTAATGAAAGAAAGCTAAGGAATAACATATAAAAAATTATTCCCCGTTTAATTTCAACGGATAATACTCACTATACAGTTGCTGACCGCAACAACACATTACACTTAGTTACCGTAACTCACAACAGCGAATATCTTCTGTAAAAGCAATCAATAAATTCTTATCGAAACAAATTAATTTCAACTGATATTTCCGCTGTCATCTTAAATTAACCCTTTGAATCCAAAACTCGTCCTAATATTATTTAACAATTCAGACCGTACAACAAATAAAACACAACTCTTCACCGTTGCAAAGATCGATTGGTTAATGTTAAAGAAATAATCGCTGTTTTAACTGATCATCATCCGATAACCGTAGATTAAATACACAAATGCAGGGTTATTTACTGTTGAAGGTGATAAATATAGTTATCACTAAGCCGTAAAGGGTTAAACACCAGATATACCAGATTAATGAATAAATAAAGACATATAAGCATTACTCGCCTAGAAGAAATTCTTTCGTATGTCAGCCCGTCGGAACAATTCTAGGGCCACATAACTTTAAAAAAACCGAATCACGGAAGAAAAGAGTAAAAAATGTATTAAGAAATAAAGAAAGAAACACTAAATGCTTCACGTTTTTTTAATACGACGGAAACAAGAGCTGTACAGGCTAGTCAACTGTTATAACACTTCATACAAACAGATGACAGACTATAACGATACAGCATTTCAAATAAACGTATTTTTAGCATTTAAAACTGATTTATATGGCTTTGAGTAAAATCAAATAAGGTAATAAACTTTAAAATTTTATAAAATCAATACATTTACAAACCGCTAACAACTTTCATTTACTAAAATCAATCTGTACCGTAAAGCGAGTTTAATCTCGGGTGAACATCGGTGCTTCTTCTGTGAGGAAATCTGCACAAATACCATGTAGGAATATGTAAAGTGCAGAGTAAAATAGGACAAAAACGAGAGATGACATGTCTACATAACTTCATATAAGAAAGAATTTTATGGACGCTTTCCTACGTCACCACTTTGCAAGGAATAAAATGCTCTCTGACAACCCCTTGCTACCATGACCTGAATTCGCTGGAACAACTCGAATATTGAGTCATACGCTTGGAAGACATCCTCATATTTGCTTCGTATATTATTACGAAATAAAAATCCCTTAACCCTTTAATGCTCAGTAGTAACTAAATCTACCACCTGCTTTAACATTCAATAACTCTGCCATATTTCGTGTGTTAATTTCTTTAAATAACGTTCACCGATTGATCTTTGTAATAGCAAAACGTTTTCTTTGAGGTACAGACTGAGTTTTATATTACATTTTGAGCTTTAAAATGTTAAAATAAGCAACGATCGTCACCTTTCTTACCCCTCGTTCATCATACTTGATTACCATATCAATAGAATCTATGATTATAATTTATGTCATCTGATTACACAATAACCACAAAATTAACTTATATCTCGTACAATGTTATGTAATTCCAGAAGTTAATATAGCTATTAATAACCTAGAAATGAACCACTACTGTTTGATAAATCTTAACAGGTAGTTATTAAGTTACTCAGTCGATGAGAATTGCCAATTTCGACACGAACTACGTCAAAATTCCGTGCAGTAGACACGATAAAAAGCAGTACACCGTGTATAAGAAAAACTTGGAAAAATTCCACGCTGCCAGAACAAACATCCGCTGCGAATGATACATAACAGAGAGTCAGCTAGTCGCTTGTATTGTTAATACAAGAAATACCAGGACTCACACACAATTTATTTTCTTAACCAGCGTTACAGGTTCTTCAGGAGAACGCGCTAAGACAGAGCACGCCACACTCACATCACCAGAACCTATATACAGAAAGTCCATTTTAATAATATCCCTCCATAATACAGAGGATTTAGGTATTTCTCTGGTCATTACATTTTCGCTGCGTTCATTGCACGTTCCTGACAAAATCGGGCTCCGAAAATAAATCCAACCTATTTGATTTTCGTAGGCGTTCCCTCCCATAATTCAAGTCACACCACCTTACACCTTCATGAACTTCTCGGTCCCTATTTGTAACGAAACAGAATCCGTAATATAGAAATGACTATGTGATTCGATAGTATCTGACAATATTCGATTCTATTAAACATCGATTATATCCAAATAATGGCCAATTGAAGGCAGAGTGCAATTTTCATCTCAAACCACAAACTTTAATGCGCGGTAAGGTTACTCTATACGATTTAAGGTTATCGCGAAGATGAATATGCAGATGGTTGTCTCATGAGTTATAGCACTGTTTCGTCTCCTTGATGATGGAAGCACCACGTACATCTGAAACGTTGGTAAAATTCTACCAGACGTGGATTGTGTTCATCTGGCTTTGGATGGAAAGTGATGGCGAACAGCAATCACCCACTAATTACCAAAATTAAGGTGAATTTGAGTAACTCACAGCAATCACCCACTAAGAACCAAAATTAAGGTGAATTTGAGTAACTAAGAAGAATTATGTTTCGTACACAATTTCATGTCTGTTGTGGGTAAACAAACGTGCATATTCTTTTCAATAATATTATCCATACCAACTCTCAAAATTCAATTTTAAGCGTTGGCAGAATCAATTCCAACTCGTAAGTTAACACACCTGCCATTTTGGTAGAAAAATCGAATGCTGATCCGATGAAATTAATCGAATGGTATACGACAAGATGAGTTGGAAGTAACTTAGATCAGTGGTATTCAACCTGGGATACGCGAAGACATCTTAGGTGGTACGTGAAATTTAACAAAAAACATATATTATTTTATGATAAACACTGAATAATCAGTAATGTAATTTATTTAATTTATTTTATATGTAGATTATATACTATGTATAACTTGAATTATACACCAACGACTTTGGGGGTACAAAGTTGAAGAGAAATTATATCTGGGGGTACGCGAACAAAAAAGTTCAATACCACTGACCTAGGCGATAAAATATATTTGAGCTTCATATATGGGTTATATAGTCTTTGCTTATAAAATCGAAATTCATCAGCAGTGTGCAGCACATGCACCCTTAACTATCGATTAATTGCATGGAGTGCAGGCATTTTGAGAAGTTTATACTCTCTTACCTAGTCAATAAATTAGTAAATTCACTCGTTTTTTTATGAATCATGAAGTTTCATACTGTGTTAAAAATACACCAATTGGCCCCATGTTGAATTAGATGAATCCAGCCCATACTTCGTACACTGTTTTACTAATATCCACCTCAGAATCATCTTCTCGTCTACGCCTTTGCCTCCTAAGTGATCCTTTCTCTCATGTTCTCATACTAAAATTGTATATGTATTTATCATTTCTCTTGTGCGCGCTACGGGACACAGTCAGTTCATTACTTTTAGTGATAAGACATTACGGACTTAAGTGATCCCTACGTAATTCGTTCACTTTATACAAAGAATGCATAACGACTTCTCTGTGCAGCCAAATGTCAACATCATAAATTTAGAGTATTTAAAAGAAGCTTTTAAGAAGTCTCTTTAAGTTTGGAATAAGAATTGGAGGATAATGAACACAGTTACTTTAGATCCACTTTCTTGTATACCGATGACGTAATATTTGTCATTTCAGAACTTTTACGAGATTTTACTTGTCGGCTTAACATTTAGGTGAATACAAAGTTTTGAAGGTGATAACGCTTGTAAATGGTGTTAAGGAAAATCCTGAAAACGTAAAACAGGGCTAATTATGTTAAACAGTAATAACTAGGCACATACTACAATAAAATATGCCAATGACTTTGTACATGAGTTACATAAATCCCGACATCTTCCTTCTATATTTACAGCAATTTCGAACAGTTTTTTATTTGTCCAGATATCGTGAGCCAATATCTAACGAAATAAATTATCACTTTATACTTAGTAACTTTTAAATATATTTATTTTGTACAGTCTATACACAAACTTTTGAAGTTTATTGGTGTTGTAAAAATTATATAATATTAAAACATTTTATTGTGTAAAATATTATATTAGCGCTCCTAATCGTAAATACGATTTTACATTATATTTTTAGCGCTTTTATTAAAACGACATGTTTCGACGGGTAATATCGTCGTCTTCAGGTTTTTATCAATTTAAAATATTTTAAAAATTATTAGATATTTGATGCAATATATTATAATGATCCGTAGTTCTGTTTGTAGCTTTCCATTTTCATGGTAAGTTGCTTATTGTAGTCAGACGTTATATTTATCTGTGGAATTAATGTTTAATTATTTTCTTGGAATGAACAGAACTTCGGATGATGCATTCAAATGTGTATGATCTAAAACAATAAAGGCGAACGGAATTGGTAAAATTCTCTCGGTAAATCAGCGTCTGATGACGCCCAGATGGAAACACAGACGTCCCTTAAATGAAGCAAATTTTTGTACCATTTTACGTCAGAGGGAATTTTAATTATTCCCAGGTGCAGACTGTGATATTCTGGGTTGTAACACCGTGTTGCCTTTTATGTTCCTATATATATGGGCAAACAACTTGCCATGTTGGTGACGTCATAATTTCGTGAAATTGACAGCAACTCTAAAAGTCTTTCAACACGCGTTTGACCTCAAGAAATGTACCACTCAAATAAAAATACGATACTTTTTCGACAAAACGATATCTTAAAACAGAAAACGAACCTTCACGTAATTCATACTATCGACTCGACTGCACGACTTAAAATTCGATCCTGAACGCAAACCTGATATAAATGTTTTCAACATGGCGTAACCAAGACTTCCGCTCGAAACGGTCGCTAAAACGCCAAATAGTTTGTCCATATCTACACAGTTTCAGAGTAACGTAGCGGCTCTGTCCGCGAAACACTGTTCATGAACTCTCAAACTAATAACAGAGGCAGATCCATTTGTCATCTAAGAGTACCTATAAATCTGTAAGTGAACCTAAATCAATTCGAGCGACCAGAAAGATCTATATTTAGGTATTACACTTGCTGCAGACAGAGCTATGGATTTATTGATGCCGGTTCAGTCCGTGGTCTGACCGGGCTGAGCTATGACAAAACAGACAACTGTTTGCTAGCCCGACATAAGTGCAAAGCCTGCTTAAAATTTTGTCTTCCTGAGCGCCTACAAACGAGACATCCGTTCCAATTTACGACTTGTAATAACAGATCAACAATAATAATTCAACTTGAAAAATTATATTTATTTTATTCATACTTATTCCGGGTATATTTAACGAAGATATCATTAGTTCAGATTATAAGCGTCAAATAACAGAACTGTTTATTTTATTTATTTAGTGTTCTGTCTGACGACAGGTCCATATGAACAGGATCCTTCCATCCTTTTCTCGGACTGGGACCTGTTCATATACGTTCTTGGCAGATGATCCAGAAGTGGTTTGCCATTGCCTTCTTCTGTGTGTGAATGGAGTAATTGTTGGGATGCCACGGAGAAACCGGGGAAGCCCCCGGAGGAAAACTCCGTGTTGCCTAGACCACGGCCTTGCCCAACACAAGTTATAAATTCGGGCACCGCCGGGAATCGAACCCGAGACCCGAGGATTACAAGGCCAGCGATGTAACCAATGGTAATACTAAACTTATTAAATAATAAATTAGAATAACACGGAAATAAACCGTCGTGGCTTAATTTAAAGTCTCGGCAATTTTCCGAGTGCAACTAACAAAAACCACGAAACCAGTCAGGATATCCTGTTTCAGGGAGCAGATCCGAACCCGGGAACTTCCGTTGAGGTACTCGACGGCTATATCTGGCCAAATTATGGTACACAAGGGTAATGCATTCCAAAATTTAGTGCAGAACCTATCATCATCCTCTCAACGAAAACTGCTACGTGCTGTGAATACACACGATGAGATGGGACGAACATGTAGCACACGTAAGAGAGATAAATCCTGGGTGACATACCAGGTTCTCACAGCGGCGAATATGAAGATGTATGTCTTCTGATACTCTGCGCCGCGTAGTCTGACAAAAACTGACAGGTGTTTCAGAAATTCGTGTTGCATCCATTATCAGGGCGATATCCCTGATGGAGAAAATATACACCACTGGTACGTCTGTAAACAAGACGTACCATCCCAGGACACAGTCATCTTCTGGCAAACTTGTTTTACGTCACAATACCGATACGCAAAGGTATACTCCAAGAGCCACTCGCACAGAAGAAAATCTCCAAAAAAATCTCCATGTATTCCATATTTTGGTACTAGACTGAGGCAAGTGGCCAGCTTCACGTTCCAGCCGCTATAATCTCGGTGCCCACTAGACAGGTAACTGGAGAAGTGTTCACTTATGCGCTTATTAGTCGCGTTACCAGCAGATAATGGAGTGTTAAGATGGCCGAAGTATTATGCTAACCACTCTTTTGCAACTCCAATCTCTTAATTTAAAAAAAAAAATGGTAATACTAAACATTTTGTTTTCCCTCGCCTTCTTTGCATCAACCATCACTGCCAATTCCCCTCCATAATTCATCTTCCACCCTCTTGCCCGTCTTCCGTTCATCATTAACTAATTAATTACTTAACCCATCCACACATTTTCTTCCTTTAAACATATTCCACCCATCTCTGCGTCTTCTACATGCGTCTGTCCATTTATATATTCATACGCCAATACACCGCCACGGTGGTCTAGCGGTTATAATGCTGGCCTTGTAATCCTGGAGTCTCGGGTTCGATTCCCGGCGGTGCCCGAATTTATAACTTGTGTTGGGCAAGGCCGTGGTCTAGGCAACACGGAGTTTTCCTCCGAGGGCTTCCCCGGTTTCTCCGTGGCATCCCAACAATTACTCCACTCACACACAGAAGAAGGCAATGGCGAACCACTTCTGGATCATCTGCCAGGAACGTATATGAACAGGTCCCAGTCCGAGAAAATGATGGAAGGATCCTGTTCATATGGACCTGTCCTCAGACAGAACACTAAATAAAAAAATACGCCAATACATTTATGCCCACCTTCCTCAGTCCATTCTACCACAGGCCTACGTAACCTACATTTTCTTCCATCCATCATCGAAATCACTTGCATCTCCTATCAAATATTCTAAATCACCATATTTTATCCTCAACACTGCGTGAAAACATCTCTGCAAAACAAAATTCCTAATAACCCATACACATTTACGTAACAGTAAAAGTTACACCAGAATACTTTCTCTGAAGCTCAATAAAACTTTACCCACACGATTTCACAACACAGAATTTCGTAAACTACATCGAATATTTGTGATGACACGACAAATATACGTCCTTTAAATGTTTGTAACAACTTACGCAGGTCTACACATGGATGTTACACGGTGTCACTCAAGAAACACAAATCTGAAAGCCAATTCAAAAGAATAATAAAAGATGACAGGTGCACGAGATCTTTGGATACGCGTGTTTTGTGCCACTGTTGCACGGAACGCCCTCGCTGACTTAGAGGGTCTGCTGTTCCTTTCTACAGGCACGTTCCGGTGTTCCAGTGCTCAAATAACAGTAATTACACCGACAGCAGAGTTGCTATTAGCTTGATCTTTCATCAAGTAGACGCGTTTTAGTTTGGGTTCAAACAACTGGACTTATTTTTACGACAGTTAACAGAACAAATAAAATCACTTCCTCGCACAGAAGCTGGGCTTTGCAGATTCTCGAGGATGTCCCCGGACAGAGATGCCAATTCACCCAAGCACACATCCGCCCGGAAGCTCAAATCTCTCGTATCAATGCCGGTCAAATTCTGATTATTCAGATATTAATCAACATCCACTGCAGAAACACGCAAGAACACTGCATTATGAGAAATTTAATAACCCAGGAGACTCCCATTATAAGCGCTTTCGTTATCCGCGTTTACGTATATACGTTGTTTTATTTAAGCATAATGTGAAGCATCATTATCCTATCCGTGGCCGCGGTAGAAGCTGAGTTTAGAGCGCAGTTTCGTTGACTAACGCTACCATTTTGACTCCCGAGGACTACAAATAAAGACGTCTCGTGGTACATCGCTCAGAAAATCCGCGGGCATGTTATACATTTCCCATTTTACGAGTTTCGTTACACACAGCTATTCGCTCTGTACAAAAGACGTAAAAATGACAAAACCAAATAAGAGATGCATGGAGGAAGTTGAAATTTGTCGGAAATCGTGGAGGAAAGACATCACTTGTACACAGAAGAGGGAATAACAAGATAGAATCTTACGGAAATACGCAAAGTCACTCGAGATAGAGGCAAATGGCAGGCACTAGTAAACACTGTAATCAAACTACCCTTCCGATAAAACAATGGATACTTTTGACTGTTAGTAGAAACAAACCACATGAGTCACCGTCACTCTTTAACAAGTTTACCTCAAAAAAGTCAAGCATCGTTCCATGAAAACAATAAAATCAACTTTAAACAAAGAAGTTCTTGCCGGGAGCCGAGAAGTGATCATTGCTTTCAACTTTATCAGTGAAAGTACTGTATTTACTTTCTCTAAAAAAATCTGATTTTTTTTTCCCCCTGTATTTATTGACACGTACACACACAGTCTTCATGCCAACTCAATAGCTTTTCGCATACGAAAAATGTATTACGTTCATATTAATTATCATTAATCAATCATGATTGATTCTCAAATTACTCAACGATTATCTTTAAATTACAGATGTAAACAGTTCTTTTAGCATTAGCGTAAACGAAGAACACCTTATGTGCCCCACTCATGTCCGTCCGCCTGTCGCGTCTTTCAGAAATCCTCAGCCTAAGCCGTCCCCTGAGAACAAGGCAACACCCAGAGTCTCAGCTTCCTAGAGTTCTAACACCATCTTCGGTTAGCAGGTCTTAGCCCATCCTTTTCTCGGACTGGGACCTGTTCATATACGTTCTTGGCAGATGATCCAGAAGTGGTTTGCCATTGCCTTCTTCTGTGTGTGAATGGAGTAATTGTTGGGATGCCACGGAGGAAAACTCCGTGTTGCCTAGACCACGACCTTGCCCAACACAAGTTATAAATCTGAGCACCACCGGGAATTGAACCCGGGACCCCAGGATTACAAGGCCAGCGTTCTAACCGCTAGACCACCGTCAATGCTTTCAAAATCAACAGCTTCGCCCACAGAGACGGGCTTCACACCATGAAGGATAAAACACGTCCCATTTCCGGACCCCTCAGTATCCCCAGCTGCTCTCCCTATTAATTCATATTCTTACATAATTCTAAAGAGACAACGTTGAATAGTGAGTGTGTAAAGAAAGCCTGAAAAGAGTTCCACTTTGTAGCCTACAGCGACGACAAGAAGTTCAATAGGTAAGAATTTGGAAGGAAATTGTCGTGTTGTGTAAAGTCAATATACCGGCTTTGATCCTGAGAGTGAGAAAAACTACCAAAAACTTTCGTTATGAGATTTCAACAGGGTCATCAACCTGCAAGTCTGTTTGCTTTCAAATCTCTTGCGTGTGAACATCACAGCAATCAGCTTTAGCCAGTGAATTTCTGCGACATGTCAGTCCTCGGTCAGATAAACATTTCACATAATTTGGTATGACATCGCAAAACTCTGGAAGCATCGGCTTTTGGCATTTGTCAACCAGGGGCGGTCGGTCACTGACCTCTTCATGATAGAACGGCCACCCACTGAGATTCACGACTCGAATAAGTCCGTCGAACTTTTCCTGAATTCGGCCTCGTTGTCGGAAAGCACAGTAGGAGAGAGAAAAGTATTACGTCTTAAGGGAAGTAAGGTAACGGAAAACTAAATTACACATAGCAAAAATTAGTGATCTCCTAAGACAACGGAAAAAAATTTCGTAAACAAAACACCGAGAAAAAAACATTCGAAAACTAAATATTACTGTTAATATGACACAAATGGATTCATTTACTACATTATCGAACAGGAGACTACAACGCAACCGGACACACATCCATATCTCGAGTGGGTTTCGAACCTACGATCCCAAGCCCTAAACCTCGTCCGCAATAGTCAAGTTATTTCAATACAAGTCGCTTAAAAAACAAATAAACTAAATTAAATTATGTGACTAATGTGAACTGTTTCAAGAAATTTAAAGTCTACTGGAAGGACTGTTTTAGATTTTTAGAAAAGTATAAACAACTTCAACTTTTTATTTAACTGGCAACTTAAAAAACGTGTACTACTTGACTCCAGTTTATTAAAACGCACAAAACAACAGTTTTTTAAGTTGGTATTATTGGGAAGCAGACTTAAAGGATTTTAGGTTTTCACGGCGGTGAATTTGAAGATGGCCGTCTTCTGGGTCGTGGTTAAGACGTTTACAGACTTATCAGAGGTCCTTGCTGCCTCCATCATCAGAGCGATCATCGCCCATATCGCCCTGATGATGGAGGCAGCAAGGACCTCTGAAAACGTCGGTAAACTTCTACCAGACTACACGGCGTAACAACCCAGAAGACAGCCATCTTCTTATAGGCTTTTGTTTAAAAAAATATAGTTTTTTGATACACACCGAGAGTTATGTGCGTTATGACCACATTAGAAAGTTTTTTGAGTGTACGAAAACTACATAATGTAATGAAATGTTGACAGAAAATTATGGCGATAGAAAAGTGTGAGCTGTTATGTGAGAAATTCTTCCGAATAGTACAAACTGTGAGGATTATTCATGGCGAAGTTGTGGACCAATATTTGTTTACAGGCTACTTAACGACCTTTTGAACATTTTATACCTATCAAGTTCTTTATTTTGGATATTCTTTTCCGTCACCATTCCCAGACTGGCTCAGTGGTTCACAAAGTTCACATCTTTGTTTTGCTTTACTGTGGAAAGCAGAGACTTTAAACGTGCAATTTGAACTGTTTTATCTTCGCAACTTACATTCACTTTGAGTCTTCTTATTTAAGCCTGCGAGCCTACTTCGGAAACAAAGCTTTGTTCGCGTGGTACATGCTTTGTACATCTCTCACTCGTTTGACTGGAAGCGAACACAGAAAATCTTGGGTTCTGTGCGTTAACAAATCCTTCAGTTTCTGTCGGTGAGTGGTTCTTGAGTCATGCTGTGCAGACCTGTGCCGTTCTACACATCAGGCTTTGTCTCTCACAATGCCAGCAATTAACTCGCACCGTGAAATAATCGATTAGTGTAAGGCTACCTCTCGTTCAGCGCTTCAGAGAAGTTCCTGAGAAATACTTTTTTTCAAGAACTGCTAAACTATTGACAATCCCAACCGATAAAGCAGTTTTCTACATTATTTATTTTCCACACAACTCCTTACGAGTTCAGTTAAAATAAATTTAGCCGATTTCCTTTTGTAAGTGAACTGTGTGACCAAATTTCAAAGAAAGCTGCCGATTGGTTCCATAGATAAAATGGTGGACGTCGAATCAAAGTTCGTTACCACGTCCACAAAATCCAGTAACGCATCGTCGTATCACCCACGTGTCTGCAAAACACGCGAAGCAGCCACACCGAATGCAGTTATTTTCACTGTGCGCATGCGTAGTTGAACTAATAACACGTGACGCCACCTCCACCTGTAGAAAGTGTCAATGGGGAACAATGGCATACTGTCTTACGAAACACTGCCATATTCCGCATATTTGTTCTGCCTCTTCACTATCTTCTTCGGGGGTCTAAATATATTTTTTGTTTAAACAAATCATTCAAAGAGCATTCTCAGTAACTAAACTCTTGCCTCGGTTTACGCAAGAATGACGTCACTTAGTTCTATCAGCGACTCACACCTGGACTGGTGCTGTCATCTGGCGCCGTAACTGAAAATCTACGGAAGTCTTCAACACTGTTTCTGGCAGCATAAAAATGCGTCCTAAATCTCTCACTCTCGCACGATGAAATCTCCGTATTATACACACAGCAGCAGCATGGTCTAAGCTTCCGACGTGAACATACATGGTCTTTGAACACTATGATCCAACTCGAGGAACGTTTTTCTGCGTTCTACTGTGTTATGCTGTCTTGTACACTGTGTATACCCAATGACTACAAGGATAAGAGTTGTCCAACACACTCAGAATCGAACGGATTACATTACATTCATGCCCTGTCACAGCTCGGGCGGTTAATCGCGGCTGAGACCCGGGTTCGTTCCCAAGGCAGTCCATATGAGATCTGTAATGAATAAATCGGAACTATAACAGGATCATCTTCTAATATTTAAGCATTTCCCTGTTAACATCACGACGTAGCGTCTCAATTCATACGTTAAAGGACATGTTACAATACCAAAGAAAATTATAAAATGCGAAAGAAAGAAAAACACTGGTGTGGAAATGTCTTAATTTTCATTTACAGTTCTTGAAAAAATTAAGACGTGTTGCAAATTTGACAGTACATATCGCACACAGGTAGTCGAGGGTAAATATTTATTCATAGCGATTAATATAATTTACTCAACTATGCGAATAAATTAATTCTCCATAACAATCGACGTTGTACATTATTATTACTTTGGAAACAGACTTACTGTAGAATGCCAGCGGCAAATTTTGAGTTTGTCTATGACAAAATATAATAAAATAATCTACTGGTGGCGTGTTTCAATATTTACGCTTATTATGGCGCAGTGATATTCTGCCGTAATGTTTGTTTCGTGTTCTTTCTATAAAAAGTTGTCAGTGGACCCACGGTTCCGGAGAATTTGACGTAAATACGTCTATACGGAAAGGAAGTTTATATTTTGGCTTTATTCTAAATATTTCCTTTATACATGCTTTACAATTGAGATAAGTTTGATTAAGACTTTGCTTATTTAACTTGAATTAGTTACGCTTAAGATGGGTCTGTGGTAGATGAATGTAATGTAATGTAAGGCAATGTAATGAAATGTTTTATAATTCCGAGTAAACACGACGTTCCCCAGGTACACTTGTTACACTTTTTCGCCGAATGACCCTTCCTTATAGACGTATTTACGTCTCAATATAGACGTATTTACGTCAAAAAAACTTATCGTATATCAAACATGTGCAATATATTTTATAAAATCTACGTAAACCTGATGAAGGCCGTTTCCGGTTGAAACATGTAGCCAATTATTAACGAACACTGGATAATAGTCAAAACAGAGTGGTAAAAGTGACAGTTATAAGAAAAGACTACAAGAACTAGACCATGCAAGTTTGAAATATCCTTCTATAATATTTGAAAGCGTTATATAATCTGGTCTCTGCACAAAGGTTTTCCATTTCCATAAGCTAGCTAAGCCACGTCCAATTGCAGATCGGCGTCGAACATAAACGCGCATAAAATGCAACTAATTGTAATTAGAACCTGAAATAGCCCAAGGACGAGCTTCGTATCTGGATGTATTGTAGTGTTAGCAAAACTCGGAATTATTGCCGCTATTTCACTTTTGCTTTGAGAGCGCTGTAAGAACAGTTTTTGCTTCCTGTGTAACTATGTACCTTAACATTATCACCACTCACCGCAATTTCGAATGGATCCTTACCCATTCTGGGCCGAGGTAACCCAGATCAGAAAAACACTCCACAGAGCACAGCTTCTCTAGAGAAGCTAATGGCACGCGTCAGTTAGTTAAATTCAAGGCTCTTTACCAAGTCAAAAGTTGATCACCGCGTTTACAACAGCCTGTTATCGGTCCCTATCCTGAGCCAGTTGAATGCAATCCAACCCTCAATCATTACAGTATGTCAATTTTAATATTATCATCCCATTTACGTCTGAAAATTCCGTATGGTCTTTTCCCCTCCGGCTTTCGAACCCAACGTTTGTACACTCCGTGCAGCAAAAATCAAGGGTTTACATTTCTTCAAAGTCCTAAACAGTACTCAGATGTAATAATTCAGAGACTTGGTACAGAATTTCTGAAAAGATATTAATTTATTGACTGGGTAAAAAATATATTTAACTAAGAGTATAAAGCGACCATCAAAATTAATCTACCAAAATACATGAAGCTGTGAAACTTGCATATGTTACGGTAAACATTTCTCACGCCTTTTTCTAGTGTTTCAAAAAAATCTTGTGCGTAAGTGCAAGACTGAACTAAGTCCATTACTCTTTTCTGTAGTTTTATCCAAGCAGGAAGGCAAATGAGGGAACCTTCCTCACCCCTACAGGAAATTAAACACAGGGAAATCATCTACCAAAAACCTAAGCACGGAGTCCTGCGCATGCGTAATACACCACCCCTTGCTAAATAAGTTAGAACATTCACTAACTGGAAATGTGCTGTTTCTTATCGTAAGTATAGACGATGCTACAAGGTAGGGTCAAGTCATTTCTGCCTGTTGAGTACAATGACTGCCTACAGGCTGGATGACCGGGCGACAATTCCCCGAAGAAATATCTTTCTCTTCGTCAGATCGGCTCTGGGGTTCACCCAGCGTCTAACCCAATGGATATCGAGGGACCTTTACCCGGGAATACGTCGAAGATTGGATAGGAGGCTGAGTGTGCCCCAGATTTGAATCAATTACTTAGATCTTAGTAAAGTAAGAAATGACAAACTTATTAATCATTACTGAAATGGGTAGAAAGGCAGGCTTTATAAAACAGGTTCGTCAACCACAACACCCATGGGAAACCGAATTCTGGTACGAGGTGCGATCAGAAAGTTTCCAGAATGTGTCAATAGAGGACGAACCGGATGTAGTACGAGCTTCTGCCAATAGGGGGTGCGGCCTACATTCATAGTGAATCAGTGTGCCAGCCGGCATCATCGAATTAGCATCTGTTTCTTAGTTACGGGCGTTTTGGTAGTGCATTACACCGACCCTCCTGCGATTTCGGAATGGCGTGTGCATCAAATTTTGCCAAAGACTCGCCAAAACGGCTAAGGAAACCTATGAAATGCTAAAGCAAGCATTTGGGGAGTCCGCAATGGGTCGTGCACAAACGTTTGTGTGGCATTCACGTTTTAAAAAGGGCCGGCCGAACCTCTGTCGATGATGACGAGAGTTCTGGACGACCATCTTCGAGCACAACGCCCGAAAATGTTACGAAGATCGAAGTCGTACCATCAACGACTTGTGCGACATTGTTGGGACCTGTCAGCTGATTCTAAAGGAAGAACTCCACATGCGACGCATCATGACAACGCGCCAGCACACACCGCCCTCAAAGTTCGGCAGTTTTTGGCCTCAAACACAATGGCCGTCATCCCGCCCCCTCCTTATTCGCCGTGTGACTTCTTCCTCTTCCAAAAGATGAAAATTCAGCTAAAGGGAAGGAGATTTGAGACGATAGAAGAGATTCAGGCAGAATCGCAGATGGTGCTTGACAGGCTGACAAAGAAAGATTTCCAGGGATGCTTCCAGGCTTGGCAGCGGCGCTGGGATCGTTGTGTTCACTCCCAGGGGAACTACTTCGAGGGTGATGGATGAATTTAATACCTGAGATAAGTGTACGGGTTTTTATAGGCGCAGTCTTGAAACTTTCTGATCGCACCTCGTATGTGGATTCTCGGCCGAACCAAAGTCTTCCCGAATACCAACCAACGCAACGGAACCAAAACATGACCAAATGAAACAATAGAAAGGTGATTACGCAACACAAAGAACGCCAGCAGCGTCAGTCGAAACCGTCCATCGTTAAGGACGATGGCCTCAGTGAAGACCAAAGACCGAGATGTTTATAATTGAGTTATTACAGCTCTGAGTCATGTTCTGACGGCGAATATAAATTCGTTTCTGTCCCGAGGAGAAAAAACCCTAAATTATTCATTAAAATCATGGCGTCGTACGCAAGCAGGGCCTCAGGATGGGGCCGGTCGGATTGATTGGCAGCTAGATTAAGGTAGATGAATGGGGCCGCTGCGGGCTCCAGTCTGAAGCTGGGGAGCGCCATGGCTCCATTTAATCTGCCGCCAACGACTATCAAAATAAGGCGAATTTCTTACGCGTAAGATAAGAAATATTAACCGAAGTATAACAGATGGAGAGCTTTTATAACTTCGGCTTTCGGCGATGAAAGCATCTCCAGTTTCCGTGTATATAATGGCTGGGTGTTTTCGGCAGCTTTACACATGCCAGGCGGAGACTTGTACAGGTAGTCCTCGATTTACGCCGGGGATGTGTTCCTGGACGAACCGGCGTAAATTGGAACGATTTTATAATGTAAATCAATGGGAAGTCAATGACATTCGTTCCCAGCACCCAAACATTGACGAGTAATTTAAAGCTCTGAAATAACGTAAATAAAATAAAGGGAATTTAAAAAATATATTTTATACATTTACAATCGGCGAAGGCGTGATGAAGCGGCGTTAGTTCTTTAACGAAGTCCCTCGTTGAGGATCGTCATGTTTTTTAAAGAAGGCATGTAGTGTGGACTGTCGTGATTTCTTTCGAAGAGATTAAATTAGTCCTTTGAAAGTTTAAAGCGCCAGGAATGAAACTGCATAAGAGCAAACTCGCATATGCAAAAGTTTGCATTTCACAAACAGCTTTTACCGATTCATCGATCTCATTGGAGCAAATTCGCGTTATCAAAATATATGTAATTGCAGAGATGACTGTATTTATAATTTTTATTCAAAATCAGCGATGTAAGAATTACGATTTAGTATAAGAATCAGTACGAGATACATTGTAAAACGTTATAATTAACAGTAAAATATATATTTTCCCACTTTTTGACTTGGTTTCAAAATCGGCGTTATTCTGAATCGGTGCAAATTGGACCGGCGTAAATCGAGGGCTACCTGTATTAAGAAGATGGGTATCTTCTGGGCTGTAGCGCCTTGTAGTGTGGTAAAAGATTACTAACGTTTCAGGGCAGAAGATTCTGGCCTAATAATATGTTAATGGGCGAGTGAACGTTATGGTATTTAAAAAAAAATCTGACGATGCGCAGTGAGCTAAACACGTGTATATTGACAAATACTTGTGATTATAAATCCTGCCATTACAGTTCATGAAACAATTACCTAAAGCGACCTCAGCATACTGACCTCACGGTACTGAGGTTTGTTAGTTGTAGAGCTTTACCTTTCCGTCCCCCATACACCTTCATGGTTAGGTACTGTTTGGCTGATCAAACCAAGGTGGTCAGAAAAAATATATTTTTTTCTCATAATGTCCAACACACACGGCTCATCGCTCTGATGATGGAGGCAATAAACACCTCTGAAACGTCGGTATAAACTTCTATCAGACCACATGGCATAACATCCAAGAAATCGGTCGTCTTCAAAGAAAACGCTACTTAGGTACTACAAAAACTGAATGATGTTCTATTACGCAACATTTATTAAATACTTATGCAGTCATGGATTCAGTACGAGCTCAATCCAATGTAAAATGCCTCCAGCCCTGCTCGCAGTTTGCTGGTTTGACTCCAAATAAGGATCAGGCGGAGCACGTGGATATGGTATGAGGTCTGCCGTTCAAGCTACGCCCACCTCCCAGGTGGTGGTCCGCTTACATCTCTGGCATTCTAATACAATGGCTGTAATCATGACTGGAAGGTAACTCTGTTCAAAGCGCCAGTTCCTCGTCGACCTGACCAGGCAGACTAACATTAAACCAATTTACGACTAACAAAAGACCTGAAACGAAATACTGTCGTATGCAATACAAGATATATGGTATAATTGTACAGGATTCAGGAATGGAGTGAAAACAACAAGTTACCATCTTGGATTCGCCTCATCTGCAATTTCTAGAGTGACTGTAACATTACCTCCACCCCTCCTACACTCAAACTAAGCGTGATGGAAACTTCACCTGTATTCACCTGCAAACAGTAGAAAACCACTTCGCAATCCCCAAATCTGGTCGAGATTCGACCTCAGAATATCTACCATCAGAGAGGTCCTGGGACGGATAAAACCATTTCACATCATCACAACACTGCAGAATGACACGGGTCTTAATTTTACCCTGATTCTAGTCTCAGCGACTATACTGTTTACCCCAACCTAACCATATGCCAAAAGACGTTACGAACTCTTCAAAGCTGAAGCTCATCTATTTAAGAAATCAGTCCGTACCACGAAGAAAATACGTAAATAATCGCTAAATACACAACACATATTCATTACTATATCATAAATTTACCAATGAGCTTTAAAAGGGTTGAACTACCCATATCTCCAATTCGTTCTTCACGCCCAGCCCATCGAACTGGTACTTTTAGCGGCGTATATCTCGCAAAGTACATCGTATAATATATTTCAGAGTACATAATATGATAAAATATTTTCCCATACCACTCTGTCTACAGAAGTTTTAAAAATATGTTGTTCCTACAAAAGACGAGGTATTTATTACTCAAAAATTGAGGTTGTGGGAAAGTTATGCGTGTTTTTGTAATTTATTTAAAGTAAAAAACAATTCGCCATCCATCACCACTTACATCAGCCTGAAATACAAGTTCGACAAGGCAAGCCGTGTACGTTTTCGTAGTAAAACGGTATATGATGATGGCTTTAAAGCCAAGACTAATATTCAAGAGAATGTATAATCAAACCCCGAGATCCAGTCGGAGTGTTATCCCGGCTCTAAGTCCCCGGTAATTAATTATTCGATCATTATTCAACTAAAATTTGACCAGTCGTGTTAACCGTGCAAGCACAGTTAACACTTTCGTGGTTCAGCTATTTAAATTATGTAACCAATATTGTACTCCTACGCCATGTTATGACCTTTGATTGCGTATCTTAGAATACGTAGCAAAATTAAACTTCGAATTCCCAAATTCTTACCTCCGAATCCGACCAACATCCATCATCAAGTCACGCTCCGCCACTGTGATACAACGCTCATATCAACTGTTGGAGTTATGTACGTGAATAAGAGACAGGGATCTGATAGAAAAAGCCCGTACTTTTACGTGAAACACAAATCGAAATTAATCGATTTTCTAATGCCATCTAACTAAAACAATCACCACGTGAAAAAACATAAATCTTCAATTCCTACATATTTATTTAGAGCATTTTTCATATAAAACAAAATTACCAATTTAACGCTGAATTAATATATCATCATTAACAGAGATGCTTAGCAACATACGTTTAACACTTATTCACGTAATGACAGTGTGAACATTTCAATATCAGTTTCACATAGGACGATGAGATGGGATAGGCATGTAGCGCGTATGGGGTAGATGAGAAAAACATTTTTGTAGGTGGACTGAAGTGAATAGACCACTTGGAAGATTTATGCGTCGATTACAAGATAATATTAAAATAGATCCTAAGGAGATAGGGTAGGAGGTTAATTACTGTCGTAACACGACTCCAGAAGACAGGTGACTGGCTCATATGTAAACGGTAATGAAACTGCCGATCCCATAAAAGAGTTTGCTCCATGGATTCATTTTAACTTGCTCAGGAAAAAAAACGAGCGTAAAGCGCATTTATAAAGCGTGTGTACTCCAAAAGATTTCACGTTTCTGTTCTGCTTAGCTGTATTTAATAATATCGAACAATGTTGAAGCGTTTGGCATGAACCATCAGACGCAGTATGTTCCAGAAATGATCAACGAACTGTTTCGAGACATATCGTGACGGTATAGTCGATTATCACTCACACTTCGTCTTCATTACGTCACGGGGTCTGATTCTCACTGCGCATGTCCGGTAAACCGAGCGAGATTTTCCTAGTCCATCTCACACGTCCAGAGATACTACACAGACCACAACTGCAGGCTTTCGCTCCCCTACTTCAGTATTCACAGAGAGGGGAAAAAATTCAGAAGGGATTACGTGCTCCTAAAATACTTGACAAGTGTTCGAATGAATCTGATGCTACGCGAGCCAAAATCTGATAAACGCAACGTTAAAATCCAGTGTCCGATCTGCCATCGGTAAACACGTTTAACTATCCTATAATATCTTAATTTTTAAACTCTGTAATGTTCTCCTCTCCGCGCCTATAGATTCGGCAACTTCTCCGACATCTGTGTAACGCGTGTAGACTAAACATATACTTGAAAAGCAAAGAATATCCACGTTCAAAATCGGGACCACTAAATTTTTACGTCGTTACGAATATGAAATCTGTCTCTCGTATTAGAGCAAGAACACACATTGACGAAGTTTGTGGACGTACAAGTACACCCCACGCCATTTCTTATGCTACTTACCAAATTTCGCCTAGCGTGAAAACTGACGTGCACTTGGTTCATCGACTGGACGGACAGACACGACCAGCCCATAATGCGTTCTCGCTATTAACTTGGTGTATAAAAAGCAGCCAGCCCACTGACCAACCCTCATTATCGCTTTATTGATCACATCGCCTCTCTAAGAATGTGGAATCAGGAGTAATCAGGGATTAAGACTACGTCCTTCAACAACGCGATTTATGCCGACGTATGAATTACGTTCTGCCAGTGACGGATGGTCTGATACTTGCTGATGAAAGCACGCATGATTCTCAGAATCTTCAGCCTGACAACATCGGATTCTGCAGTTCTTATTAAAACAGGCACAAATCGCAGTTCGTGACAGAGCAGATTAAACGTTCTTTCAATGGAACACGTCACCACAAGACATTTTACCGTATTTATCCGAACACTATCGAGGAGCTTATTTTCCTAATATCTTATGTTTCTTAAACAATGGCTGACTCTTATATCTTAAAAACAAACCTTCAATGAGACTAATTTTTACAAGACCAGTACTACTAAGCACTGTTTTTTCAGAACTGGTAGCATTGAAATAAAAGTTGCTGAAAGTGATTGTCCGCAGCGTTCATGAACAACAACTGGATGCTCAAAAATGGCCAAAATGCTTTGTAATATATCCTTCAGCAATACTTCTTCGAAGTTATTAATGGCGCTTAGGGCTTCTATGCGTACAATCTAAGCTGAAGACGTGTGTAGGCCCCACAGGGGGGAAAAATCCTTGGTCAGAAATCTCTTTGACACAACCTGACCTTCAAATAATTTCGACTATCGCACTGACGCCGAGACAAAACTTTCAAGCACCTGATGTAACTGGATTATTATTATTTATTTTATTTAGTGTTCTGTCTGACGACAGGTCCTTATGAACAGGATCCTTCCATCCATTTCTCGGACTGGGACCTGTTCATATACGTTCTTGGCAGATGATCCAGAAGTGGTTTGCCATTGCCTTCTTCTGTGTGTGAATGGAGTAATTGTTGGGATGCCACGGAGGAAAACTCCGTGTTGCCTAGACCACGGCCTTGCCCAACACAAGTTATAAATTCGGGCACCGCCGGGAATCGAACTCGAGACTCCAGGATTACAAGGCCAGCGTTCTAACCGCTAGACCACCGTGGCGGTATTGTAACTGGATAAGGATTCAAAATGACTGAACCTATACAATTCTATCGCCACTGGTGCACACATAGCGGTTTTAACAGCTGAACTTCTAGCAAGTGGATTAGTTCAGAGACATTTATTACAACCACTAAGAAAATACTTCCTTACTAACTTGTTCAAACCGGTCTAGAGGAAAATTAATGTTGTTGCTCTTTTACATTCCGGTCCATGAATCACCGATCATTAGTTACACAGACAATTATATTTATCTATAACACATGTCATCATTCAACCGTAGTAAAAATATATGTATACTAGCCACCCAAGAAAACAACGACTTCTTTCATATTTCAGGGAAACTCTTACCACCTCGAATTCCGTATGCGCGATACGAAGAATGATATTTACTCTTTTCTGCGTAGCAAAGAGTGAGTTCAATCTCGATTAAGTCATTCAAAGTCTAACGTTACACGCAAATCAAATCGCTTTACGAAACGACAGACTTTCAAATTAGTAAAAGTCAGATCTTTTAAATTCCTACATTCGAAACAGTGAACACTGAATAAAATTAAAAACAGGCAACTCTATCTATTAAAACTTAGAAATGTCTTGTCAAAGAATCTCCTCTGTCCTATAAATGTTTTCTCTTCTTCTATATCTCGTTATAGAATACTTTTGTACAGCATCTAAAATCAATGAAACACATTACTGAGAAGCTTATAAAATTCTACGTTCAGCTAGTCAATAAATGCCCATCATTTTATAGAACCCGAATTTTCATTACAGCGTTCACAAAACACGCACATTAACAAAAAATACAAATATTTCATGCATTGCTATATATATTCAATTACTAAAGCTTCCGAATACTTTACGTTTGCCGATTTTACGTAACATTTCGCACTGTTGACATCTGTAGTTAATATAATATATAGGCTCATTTACAATCGGTCTCCATGCATACCATATTCAAATCTCCTGTTAGTATCGTAATGACACTAGTGACGATCCCACATAAAATTTCCCTACTACCTTATTGGTAATACTGATAGCATCAACGCGATTATCCGATGATCGAACGATGTACATAATAGCTTTCATACAAATCCGAACGTTGTTTGGGAACACGTTTTGGACAAACTTTCTTTTCATAACAAAACAATAAACAGATGTTAAAACGAAATCCTCTTGCTTTATCACACGCCTTGTCAAATTCGAACAATCGAGATCAATTTTTAAGACGAGAACGTGATACAGAGTATTTGTTTTCCTCCTCGTATATCTCGTTATGGAATACTTCAAAAGCAACATACAGCATCTAAAATCAATTAAACACATTACTGAGAAGCTTATAAAATTCTACGTTCAGCTAGTCAAGAAATGCCCATCATTTTATAGAACCCGAATTTACATTACAGCGTTCACAAAACACGCACATTAACAAAAAATACAAATATTTTATGCACTGCTATATATATTCAATTACTAAAGCTTCCGAATACTTTACGTTTGCCGATTTTACGTAACATTTCGCACTGTTGACATCTGTAGTTAATATAATATATAGGCTCATTTACAATCGGTCTCCATGCATACCATATTCAAATCTCCTGTTAGTATCGTAATGACACTAGTGACGATCCCACATAAAATTTCCCTACTACCTTATTGGTAATACTGATAGCATCAACGCGATTATCCGATGATCGAACGATGTACATAATAGCTTTCATACAAATCCGAACGTTGTTTGGGAACACGTTTTGGACAAACTTTCTTTTCATAACAAAACAATAAACAGATGTTAAAACGAAATCCTCTTGCTTTATCACACGCCTTGTCAAATTCGAACAATCGAGATCAATTTTTAAGACGAGAACGTGATACAGAGTATTTGTTTTAAGACCATTGATTCATTTTAAATTTTAACTAAGTCATTAAAGGGCTATTTAATCGTCCTTTGTTATAAAAACAAAATTACCGGACGCATCTGACGTCATGACCAAATGCCGGTTGATTGAGTATAATTAAGTTAATTATACATGCAGAAGATAAAACCTCGCAGGGCTGAGAGGAATGACGTAGAACAGAACTAATTGAATGCAATATTAATCCACAGATAAGAAATCAATACTGATATTTATGCTGGTCTACAAATTATTAATAAACTGTATCGGGCGGGAATAATGTAATTTTACATCTCGACAGCACGTCCTAATAACTTCGCTACAGAACCATTTTAATACACCATTATTCAACGCAAGAAAAACATTTCTTCCAAATAAAAATCTCACGCGCCTGATTGAATAAATCATCTGATACCAGAATTAATACAATTCGTTTTGTACAGGTATACAATTTATATCTCCAGCCGAGTATTATTAATAATATTGTTAGTTACCGTCTTCTGGGTTGTAACGCCGTGTAGTCAGATACAAATTACCAACGTTTCAAATGTCCTTGCTGCCTCCGTCACCAGGACACTCATCGCCCTGACGATGGCAGCAGCAAAGACCTCTGAAACGTCCGTAAACTTCCACCAGACTATACTGCGTTACAACCCAGGAGACAGCCATCTTCGTACTCACCACTGTGAAAACCTCAAATCCTACTTAATTATAATGTTATTGCTTCTTAATTATTGTAAAGTTATCTTAAAACATAAAAATTAATAAACATTACGATTCTGTCCGGTTGCCATCCAAGTGGTAAATTCAACAAATAATACCTTGTAGTTAGCTGCCTTACTGGTAGGAATGTTTCTCTCTTACCTGTAACAAACAATATAACACAATCACATAGTTAATAATAAAGACTCATAGTGTTTAAAATATTTTATCCTTAAAACAATAGTGAACGTTAACCAACAGTTAGAGCTACATTAAACTGACGGTATCGAATTGATGAAGAAATCTGACATCACAGTGAAGTTATCTGATAACTGTGCCGTCACCGCGAAACTGCCTTACCGTTATGCGCGACCACAGAAACGGTTAAGGTACAATTTGGCTGCACGCGACAGAGACAAGCGACCGAGGCAGGCGACAGAGACGGGAGACGGACACATCGCAGCTTGTCGCCACACACTTCTGAGGTTACGACCGAGACATGCGGCAAAGTGTTTGTTTTCTTTGTTTTGTTGAGACATACGTGCACATATTCTGTGAAAAATGAGTACAAAAATGCTTCTAAAAAGGTTACTCGAAGAA
>NW_019060040.1:52291-63643 GCF_000696155.1 Zootermopsis nevadensis
CGTATTTACGTCAAAAAAAATTACTTAAAATACATTACTTATGAAAGTTTCCAGCTTTAATAGTAAAACTGCTGTCTTCATGCTAAATAAGACACTCGAGACAATTAAGCGGAAACGGTGAACTTTAATGTTACTCAGCAAGGCAGTACAAAAATTACACATTCACTACTAACACCCAAATGAGATACTAGATTTCATGCTTCATCTGAGCGTTCCAGCACCTTCACCATCACAAGACCTGTCTGATTTAGCCTTGACCCTAACCTGTTTCACCCACACCCCAACAAACCTCACCCTATTTACGAACACTGCTTCCTCCAAACCCTTTCCTCCTCAAGTACCCTCTTTGAACTCCACTGTTACGTGAAAAACGTTAGTTAGACTTAACCTTTGATTCCACCCTCCTTTACCATTCTTCATAATACCACTTGTTCCTCTTATCTGTCTGTCTCTCCCCACCAGCCTTCCTCAAACGTTTCCTGGCTGGGGTCTGCCTATTGCACCGAATCAGATTTCAGATTCTCACGGCGACAACTACGAACACGTCTGTCTTCAGTGATTCTCGTATTAATCTGACCAAGACAGAAATCTCCTCTGAATATTCTGTCAATTTCAAAGACACAGCACGACTTAACACCTCAGAAGACAGTAATCTTCAAATCTTATCCCTTCAATAAAACACTTGGCCACGTTTCACTTCACCTTGATTATACCCTCTTTCAGGCCCCAAAAAGGGCCGATTTTCCTCTCTCTCCGAACTCGGCCCTTACAACTTCCGCATGACCAAAACAGTCTTACTGACCTGAGCCATCTGCTTCACATTCCTCGCATCTGCAGAGTCTCGTATTTGATATTAATCACATCAAACGGGACGATTAGCGGACGTTTCAAATTCGACAAAAAAATGTACGCAGACCGCACAAAACATTTTGAGGGCTGCCACCATAAATTCTGAAACCTGAAGTATTTTTTCGCGTTACTGCAGACCGAGATACCCCTACAACAAAGGTAATGGCCGCCTCCTTTCTATTCCATTCCCACATGGCATTCGATATCATTTTCCCATCTCGATCATCACCAAGCAATTCCCCATGTCGTCAAACAATCTGATAGTTTCACAGGTCCAAGAATTCATCTGATGATGAGTAATCAAACAATAGCTGGCGATGTTCAGCCCTGACGATGGAGGCGGTATGTTCTTTCTGCAACGTTTCTTCAAGGAGACAAACATGAACACAGAGGTTTGGCATGAGACCATCTTAATTTCGGAACATCCTGCAAAAAGAAATCCGCGAACCACATCCTGAAGATGCACAGTTAGTAACGGAGTGCTAAATGATTTTATCCCACGTTTATTTACCTTACGCCAGTTATAGTCGGAATATGGTAATCGTCTATAAAGCTGCTAACAAATAACAAATGGGGGTATAAACAATGTATTCATGATATAGGATTGAGACTTTCGCGGCGAGTACAAACAATAAAATCTTCTCGGGCAATCAGCCGCGTTAGATGGTTACCGTAGTAAACCGACGTTTCGGGAACAAACTCGGAAATCGCCTGTGTACACAGGCGATTTCCGAGTTTGTTCCCGAAACGTCGGTTTACTACGGTAACCATCTAACGCGGCTGATTGCCCGAGAAGATTTTATTGTTTGTACTCGCCGCGAAAGTCTCAAATCCCAAAACAATCCGTTCGTCCCGAAACCTGCCGCCCCCTCTCGTAGACTAGGCTTATTCGCAAACCAATTCACTTGTTCCCTGTAATATCCTTAGACAACCAATGAGTTCTGATGTACAGATCGTGGGCGTATGTTTAATTTATGTCGCTTTGTTATGCTGATGTCATCTTCCACGAGCTATGAGAGACTTCCTCATATAGGATACAGCGACCAGACATAGCAGATGTTCCGCCGTCGAGAATGACGACGAAACAAAGGTCACTGGTTTGAATCTCGACCTCGAAACAAACTATCCAGAGTTACGTTTTTCATTTTCTTTCCAGAAAATATCACATCTTCTATCCCAGCAAGTTTGTGCCATGGTCTTCTATTTGGGTCAAGTTTACCAGCCACTGTGACATTTCTGCGTGGTTTTATTCGGGAGTCACTAGGTAATGATCAGACAATACCTTCAAATGAGCCAATCTCATATCGTTCGTTCAAATTTTCCTTGTTATTCGACACAGCTGAAACAGCGTTGTAAAATAACATAGAACTCCATCAACGACCCACGCATTCTTATACACGAGTGTCGTCATTTCTATGTGACGTTGAATTCCTACGGGCCTGTAGACTTTTCGACAATATCACGATACGGGCAGTCTGTACACCCCTAGTGAAATAACAGAGGCCAATGGTTCTCTTAATTATGTTCTAAGTGAGACAAATGCTTCAAAAGGCAACGAGTTTGTGGCATTTAAGAGATTACAAATTAGGAACTGACGCGCCCATGGCTTGCTGGCAGTTATATTAATACAAAGGAAGCCACAGTTCAGTTCAAACAAGAACAAACACGTCTGTACAAAACACCAAGTGGTTACAAATGGAAAGAGACATGCAGTTATACTATCACCACAATCAGTATAGCGAACAGCCATCGGGCCGGGTGACCGGGGTTCGATTCAGTCAAACGTGATCTGATCTAACCTAACCTAACCTAACCTAACCTCGCTGATATTGCGTTTTTTTTACAAATTGAAGGTTTGTGGCGACCCTGCGTCGAGCAAGTCTATCGGCGCCATTTTTACAACAGCCTGTGCTCACTTCGTGTCTCTGTGTCACATTTTGGTAATTCTCGCATTGTTTTTTTTAGACATAATGCTATTGAACACTAATAGACTACAGTATAGTGTAAACATAGCTTTTATATGCACTGGGAAACCAAAAAATTAGTGTGATTCGCTTTATTGCGGTGGTCAGGAACCGAATCCGCAATATCTCCGAGGTATACCTGTAATCGGTAACTAAAGCATGAAGGCTGGGTTCAACTCGAACGGAGTGCACCAACAGAAACATAGCGTAAATATTTTGCTCGCAATGTTGTCAAATTGAACTAAAAGTAACGAAGTATATCACAAATAATTTGTACTTTTGGCTGGTACGTTAGAAAAGGGAAATTTGTGTTTCTGGACGTTACCAGCTGTGTGAGGTGAAGTCATGAATGCTTTGTAGGTACGCAGACCTTGTCCTTAGACAATAAACTGTCATTATTTCACAATTTAAAAACTTCTCATGCTCTGACTAAACATCGCAATTGTTTTTCCAAAATTATAATGCCCTGCTTTTGTATTGGTGAGAAATTTAGTCTCCTATCCTCAAGAAAAACAAAAATTTCTGAGAATACTTGTGTAGAAAATTACACAGTGATAAACTTGGTATAGAATGTATGTGCGGATAAGACAAGGGTTCGATTCCCAACAGTGTAGGATTATTTAATTCGTCACACCCTCAGGGGCGACACCCAGACTTTGATCCAACTGGTATCAGGGATACAACATCCGAATAGTAAATCCAATTCAAACATCACCAGTGAAAGAACAGCAATGTAGTGTTTTTTTCGAAATACGTATTTTATTACTGAGCGATTCATCGATAAAACATTTACTGTTACAATAAAGCGTTAGTCTTTACCGGTTTACAAGTTTACGTTCGGTAACATTTTTCACTGTACAATCACTCGGCTAAGTTCACCAAACTCCCGACTCTCGTACGCCAACTGCAATCAGCACACTCTATCGGAGACAGTAGAACTCCAAGGGCAGGTGGACTCCATGAAACTAGCATTTTAATGTATATTTTCGTGGTCTGAAAAACCGACTTCACTGATTGTATTTCGCAAGACGACAGTCAGACAACTATATTCAGCACGTTGCCCACGGGGAACAAAAATATACGGTAAGTATATCCCGGTTTAATTATGACGCTACTCTGAAGGCTGATCAGTTCTTAGGAGCTTTCACAATACGTTTTTGTACATTATTCTTCTTCTGCTACCGAAGCGACACGAACCTCACGCGTCCACTGAGCAAATTATAAATAGCCTTTACAGTTGTGCTGCATTAAAAATGTAACATAATTAAGTACAATGATAGAATCGCACTCACTAACATATTCAATGGAACAGAGCCCCTCTTGAAAATGTGATGGCCTCAACCAAGAAATTCCCAGCTTTTTAATGAAGCCGAAAGTTCACAAGATTCCACCATCGGTCCCTATTCTGAGTCACATTAATCCATTTCACATCATCCATCACCATTTCTCTCGGATCCATTTTAATATTATCCTACAATCTGAGCTTCGGTCTTCCTAAGTAGGTAGTAACGTTCCTTCAGGCTTTAACTTGGAAGGCACGCCTTCCGGTAAGCCGTAGCGTGTGTGGCCACCCTGAAACCAAGTAGTGACTTCCGTTCAGGCTTACCAACTAAAACCCTTATCTCCCTAAGTCCCAAACATATTCTCCTTTTGAACATCCACCCACTTATCACTTAAACCATTTTAGGACCAAATACTCCCGTCACTCAAACAACCTCAATAAAATTATTATTTTTTATATTTTTAGATAGCAGACGGGAAAGACAGAAGATTTTGAAATATACGACGACAAACATTCCCGGAATAAATTAATCTGTCGACGGTGTTGCCAATTGCACACGTCCGTGAGAGACCAAAGTAAACTAGGCTACTGGAATACGGAAACCGGGCTACAAAGTGTGTAAGAAAAGTATCATGGAATGCACAAGTTGCAGTATCAGCAGCAGGATGTAGATGAACGCGTGAGAAGAGCGAACAGCAGATCGCCACCTTACACTGGGGTCGGCCGATCTGCCTACTCTGACACTCACAGGCCAAAAGCCATTCAACAAAACACGTGGATCGTCTGCTGCATTTTTCCAAAACACGATCAGTACAACACAAAAATTATTTACTTCAAAACCTTACATTTCCAAGACGGTACAAAGCCCATCCAACGGATACAGCACTGTGTTGGAACTATGATCTTATAGACGTTTCGACATCCAGCCTCCTTCCTCAGAATCGAAAAAAAAGGTTAAGTTAATTTTTTTCTTCTTCTTTAGTGTTCTGTCTGACGACAGGTCCATATGAACAGGATCCTTCCATCCTTTTCTCGGACTGGGACCTGTTCATATACGTTCTTGGCAGATGATCCAGAAGTGGTTTGCCATTGCCTTCTTCTGTGTGTGAATGGAGTAATTGTTGGGATGCCACGGAGGAAAACTCCGTGTTGCCTAGACCACGGCCTTGCCCAACACAAGTTATAAATTCGGGCACCGCCGGGAATCGAACCCGAGACCCCAGGATTACAAGGCCAACGTTCACAAATTCTGGTTTGCAATTAATGTACAAACAGCTTGCAACAAGAATCCCAAATACTCACATATTCACACGTCTTGACTTTCGTATTCCTCCATTAACAGCTAGTCACCCATTCAACAAATTACCACGACGTTCCGACACAATTTTCAGCTTCGACGGCAAAGATTTTGTTATCACGATTATTAAAAACGTCAACAGTGGACCAGCCTACACTTTTATTAAAATTTTGGAGCACAAACGCGTTATAAAAGAACGTGAAGTTAAATCTGTAACACGACGAACCACGTGTGGTTTTTACCTGCCTCTGTACAAGACAGACGGATGCTGAGGTTACAAGATTTCATTATTACATATTGGCCAACTTCGTGGGGTTTTTTTGGGGGGGGGGGGGGGATGTGAAGAAAATTTACTCCTCCCCTTGATAAAAATTACTGGAGACTCATTAATAGACATTGGTAGATACTATCATCAATTGTGTACGCTAGTTAGAATATCTTGTAATACCGAACGGACGTGTCGTTAACCGATTAAGAATCGGACACAGCAAGCGAACTCTGGAATACAGCGTAAACCTTTTGAAACCGAAGCCGAGAGACAAGACAATTTTGTGGGAAGAAGTGAGAGACACTTCATTTCTGGAGGGGGGTTAAAGAGCATTTATATTTAGAAGCTTCCCAGGCAATGCCCGCTCGTCCTTTTACGGACAAAGTAAGAGAGAAGACGTTAGGGCGACAAACAGTTTTATAACAAAGACGGCGGATTTCTGATTTGCTTGTCAGTCAATGTTGAAGATGTAATTTGAAAATAAGTCGAAACTGGTCTAAATAATATTTAAAAATCCAATTCGTATCGCATAGAAAATATCGCCCGTTTACACTGAGTGCAAAACCATAAATACAAAATGAAAAGTTACTGACTTTCGAAGCAAGTGGTACATATAGTTACCATTCGGCTTTACAAGGATTAACTAACACTTCCATGCAACGCATTGTAAGTGATATAGTACAAACAACTCCATCTACTTTCGAGATGTCAGCAGCAAGGGCATTACTAACACGCATAATGACGATTCTGGTAACTTCCATGAACTTAGCCGTGTAGGCCCTAATGGTAACTTACGCATGGACGGTCGGATTTACGGAGGTTCTGAAATCTGTCCTTTTCCTCACCTGCAACAAATGTAAACAAATTTCGTTAATTTATAGCAGCACAAGTTTCTGGGACAGATACGAGTCAAATCCTAAGGGCAACTGTTTAATAAAGAAGTGAAATTGAACACACCTTAATAACTGTACATATCTCACTTGCTTTAATGTTATTTCTGATGGATGTTCAGTTTGTGTACTTTAACATATATTGAATCCTGGATGTTCAGTATGTGTACTTTAACATATATTGAATCCTGGATGTTCAGTATGTGTACTTTAACATCTATTGAATCCTGGATGTTCAGTATGTGTACTTTAACATCTATTGAATCCTGGATGTTCAGTGTGTGTACTTCAACATCTATTGAATCCTGGATGTTAAATACGTGTACTTATAAGAGCCCATACAAGATTTAGACGAATGTTAACATCCATCTGAATACTGGACATCCATCAGACTTCGCCCTGATTATGGAGGCAGCAATGACCTCAGAAACGTGTGTAAATTTCTATCAGATTACACGGCTCTACAACCACAGAAGACTGACAGCCATCTTGTTTAAAAAATGAACACGCATTTGCGACTTTTTTCCCAGTTCGCTGCAGAAAATCAAAATTATTTTCGATCAGTAAAAGACCTTAACATCAAAAAATACATCGCATCGGAAAGAAACTCTTGAATAAAGGAATTGTAGCTAGTTAAGTGACTCCTATAAAGAAGCTGCTCACGAAGTGTTTTGGCCAACAAAAAACAGAATAGGTTCACTGTGAAATTCCCTCTTAGCAGGCACGGAGATCGGATTAAATGCAGCACTAAAACTACAGCCAAACCCAAAAGAAATAAATACACATTTTTATTAACTCGCAAGTCTAGGATTCACAGACACCCGGTTAAACAGTGATTTCATTCTTCCTCTTAAGCAGACCTTCTGTTCGAGGCTTAGGAATTCTGAGATTTTCTCAGACAATGCTCTGCCTTGACGCCAGTGTCTCACGGCATGACAACGAAGCGTCAAAAACGAACGTAGAAATTGTTCTGCAGACAAATGTATAACCACGGCACGAGGTCACCAACTAATTAAAAACCAATCACAACATTTTAAAACGATAAATATTATAGGCCCATCTGCAAACAACAATTCCAAATAAATATACGATATCGTAAGACTTTAGTTGCAAAATCAAAAAATGCACATCAAAAACACAAACGTTTATTAAATACTTGTACGAAAATACCCCGTAACTCCACAGACCAGAGTCCTCCACAAAAAGCTAATATTTGCTCAACTGGTCACGAAAGTCGACGTTCCACAAGAGTTCGGCAATTTTTTTATCCCAAAAATGTTCTTGGAAGTTCTTAAACATACTTGACGCAAAATATCTGCGAGCCTGAACTACGTCAAAGTAACAGTGTAAGGTAAAACGGAGAGTCCGGGGGGAGGGATTGGTGAGTTCAAGACGCAGTGTACTATCAGGTTGGGGCTCTTTCCTTACTCAGCTGGCTGGCATCCAACGAGTGTACTTACAACGGTCAACGAAGCTCGGAGATATCTTGCGACAAGAAAACTTTTATGGAAGAACATATATTACAAGCCTGCGAAGAGAACACAAAATGCTGAAGAAGGCATTTGGGCCTGAGAAGAGACATAAGTCAATATATCACATCACAAAGAACTTGATTATTCAACACGTCTTGAATTGCTACGACAGCGAAATGAGAGAGGCTTGACACGTATTTGTACGGCAAAACTAAAGGAAATTCATAGAGAATCTATTGGAAAAAAATTCACCAACAAGACCTAAATGGTGCTAGGAAAACAACAGGAAGACGTTCTTAGAAAAACATTCTTATCGTGTGGGATAGATGGAATTGGTTCAGTTCATGCCCCATGGTGGCAGTTTGTACATTTCAAAGCGTCAAGGAAAATAATTCAGAGACGACGTACATGATGGATAGGTCTGCTGCATTATATAAGGAGTAACTCAGTGACCTTAGTATCGATAAAGTTACATGAACGTCACAAGTGGAAATCATTAAATTCGTACAGAATTATGATGGGAAATTATCTTATAAGGCTGCCTCTCCGGAGATCCCAGATAAAAAAAAATCTTTTAAACCAAACCTCATCTAAATATTAATTAAGAATTCAATCCTTACCACAAAGAAAACACAATTTTTCACGAGATGATAAAGTTGCGTCATATTGTGATAAATATATATTTGTTTAAAACTTGTCAGTCTTAAATATTAAAATACAATAAAATCTGGAAGAAAACATCATTTTGATATCTGATAAACATCTGACTAAAAGTTGCATTTAAGAAATTATATTTAAGTTTATATAATTTATACACCTGAAGATAGTTCATTTGGAACTGAAACATGTCGTGTGAAAAGTGATGTTCTAATGTAAATCGAACATTTCGATAGAGAACATCATTTTAATATATTTTAAATATTTAAATGTTAATTATGGTAATATTTTAATATTTAATAGGAATTTATTGTGATTAGACTGACAAGTTTTAAACAAATACAATTTTTCACATTAAAAACACCAACTAATTAATGCTGTTTAAGAAAATAATCCCAGTTTACATTAAAACCCACAAATAAAATTAAATGTAGCTGGTACTTACAGTTACCACTCGGATTCAAAGGGTCGATACTGAAAATTAATAAAATATCAATAGATGATGACGAAATGAAGGGGGTGTACTAGTCCATTATATGGTCCAATGGCGTACTTAGACAATGGGTTTGTGTATAACAACAGACATATGGTCAGTTACATGTTTACATCAGCAAAGTGGACAACTCAAATACACTTAGTGTTTCGCCTATCTGCATCGAGCTAATATTTGCAGTTTCCTCAAGGATGGTCATGTTCATTTCCTATTGCCTATCGGCTTCCTTTTTTTTCCCCGTTCGTGTGGTTTTTTTGACTGTAAACGTCGACTTATGTGCGTCACACACGACATGAATGCGATTATGAACGTAAAGTTACTTCATTGCAACTATCACTGGCGAATTCTCGTCCAGATCAGATACGAGGTGCGATCGAAAGGTTTCCAGACTGCGCGTATAAAAACCCGTACACTTATCTCAGGTATTAAATTCATCCATCACCCTCGAAGTAGTTCCCCTGGGAGTGAACACAACGATCCCAGCGCCGCTGCCAAGCCTGGAAGCATCCCTGGAAATCTTTCTTTGTCAGCCTGTCAAGCACCATCTGCGATTCTGCCTGAATCTCTCCTATCGTCTCAAATCTCCTTCCCTTTAGCTGAATTTTCAACTTTGGGAAGAGGAAGAAGTCACACAGAGCTTAGAAAGGAAGTTGGGGTCGGTTCTTGCAAGATCTTTAAACTCCTGACAAACGAGAAGTCGATTCTGCTTCTAGTCCTCTGACAGGATGCGTCGCATGTGGAGTTCATCCTTTAGAATCAGCTGACAGGTCCCATAGCCTATCCCAACAATGTCGCACAAATCGTTGATGGTACGACGTCGATCTTCGTAACATTTTCGGGCGTTGTGCTCGAAGATGGTCGTCCAGAACGCTCGTCATCATCGACAGAGGTTCGGCCATTTTTAAAACGTGAATGCCACACAAAAGTTTGCGGACTCCCCAAATGCTTGCTTTAGCATTTCATAGGTTTCCGTAGCCGTTTTGGCGAGTCTTTGGCAAAATTTGATGCACACGCCATTCCGAAATCGCAGGAGGGTCGGTGTAATGCACTACCAAAACGCCCGTAACTAAGAAACAAATGCTAATTCGATGATGCCGGCTGGCACACTGATTCACTATGAATGTAGGCCGCACCCCCTAAAGGCAGAAGCTCGTACTACATCCGGTTCGCCCTCTATTGACACAGTCTTGAAACTTTCCGATCGCACCTCGTAGCGTGCAAAATGTTATCATCAAATCCTTGATTAAACCACAACGCTAAATTTTAATAACAATTACAATAGCATTTCGCTGTCGTGTTAAATTGCAAAACATTTTTAGGCCGATTCATATGATGGAGCATGGCAAGGTGTGGACAAGGACACATTTTGACTGTAGAATTCGTATCGGGATGTCGGGACAGTTTGGATGAGGAAGTGTTTAGAAACTGATAAAAATAGAAACTGAATAGGAACTGAAACATGTCGTGAAACATGAAAAATGATGGTCTAATGTAAATCGAATATTTCGATAAAGAACATCATTTAATATTTTAAATATTTTAAAATGTTAATTATTGTAATATTTTAATATTTAATAAGAATTATTGTGATTAGACGGACAAGATTTAATATATACTTAATATATAGAAAGAGAAATTGAATGAACGGCATATTTGTAACAAAGTTAAACCAGGTTAAAGTTCACACGCTGTTTCAAAGACTACGCAAAGATCCCGTGAAACGAAGGCAGTATCTCAGCAGGAGCAATTCGCCTACGAACAACTCCAGCTGTCTTCGGGTTTCGCGCCGCCGATGTGACTTCGGCTATAATCGGAAATGGCGATGACTTCCGAGAGGGTGAGGACATGATTGGGGCACAAAACAAAAAATCAAAAATAAACCAAGGTGTCCTGCCTCAGACCTGATCGGAACTATCCTTAAAATTTGAACACTTCCTAAACAAGACGGCAATTTCTAATACACTTGCTATGAAGATAGGAATCTAAGAATACAGGAAACGACGTGTTTCTTCGAAACGTTGGCAACCATGTAGAAATCCGCACAGCGCCAAAACCAGCTTCAAAAAAGCAAAACTATCACATGGCATCATTTAGCGCATTTCAGAAACTTGGAAACAAAGCAGTTATCTTTCGTCATTAACCACTCACATACGTTTGGGGGCTCGGGGGGGGGGGGGGGG
>NW_019060040.1:63702-81772 GCF_000696155.1 Zootermopsis nevadensis
ACCCTTGCATTACGTAACAACCTGCGTTTGAAGCAGTTCTAGTCTTTTTATTTCCCTCGATTTTAACATCATGTTATGACGTCATTGTAAATACTGTGCCGTATTTGGAAGTAACTTAATGGATGTTGGATTATGTTTATTAAACTTGCACAAGTGGTACAAGGACTTGCAGATGAGAAGACTTTGACGGTTGACTTTGCCAGGTGGGGAGTGGGGTAAATTGGCACAGACTACGCTAAGAGGAAGACTTGCATTGACCACACATGGGTAAAACACATTACCTGCTGGTTTTACGACAAACTATAGTTACGAAGTATGAACTTAAGACATTTAAATGCCAAGATAAAAAGACTACCAAAAGCTAGTCGCTGTATGAAACAGCGATCTCTTTAGACATGATTACAGCAGCTAACAGAGTTGTCAAGTTTCTAAGCAAAGAACAGTGCATCATTAATTAAAGATAAAGCCCATAATCATGCGGCCAGAAGCGCCGACAAAGTCACATTACAGACCATTTAACCGAACGGATAAGCTATCTTAGGCTATTTCGCAGATGGCTTTGAAATATGGCGTCTATATACATAGACCAATAACGATACTGAAAATGCAATCCACTTATAAACCACACAAACAATTCCTTTCGAATTAATGAAGTACACTCAAGTATGACAATCGTCTGGGTTTCAGCGCCGTATAGTCTGGTAGAAGTTTACCGACGTTTCAGAGGCCCTTGCTGCCTCGTCGTGAGGAGGATCGCTTTTATGGTGTACACAAGCCTCCCTAGTCTACAATGCCATTGTCTGCGAAAGATCAAAAACACATCCAACACTCTGCACGATGCAAATTCTCATACGTAGCATCCATACAGCCATTTCCTACAGCTGAAACACAATCCGGGCACTGTTATATGGACGTGCAACCGGAAATAAAATGTTTTTAGCACAGCGCGAACGTTATGTGCAGCTTGAAACGGTCGCTCACAAGCAAACTACTTTCGAGTGTTCTTCAGTCCTTCAGCAGTGTAGTGTGTTGGTTCCTTCAACAGGAACAACATCCATCTAAAAATGTTGGGCAAATACCACGACATTTAACGGCACAACATCCCAGCGTCAAAGTCACCGCCATAAGAAATCTCACATGGCTACCAATATTTAATGAATGAGCCGGGATAGCTCAGTCAGTATAGTGACTAGCTACGGGCTGGACGACCGGGGTTCGATCCCCGACGCGGGCAGAGGATTTTTCCTTTATGTAAACTCCACAGTTTTCCTGAAACAATGCTGCCTAATAAAACATCCTTCTACAGAACTTTAAAACGTCTTCCGAAAGACAAAACCTAGAAAATCGAGTCTAATAATTCTTCTTCCTCATCTATGGCGCAACAACCCAAAGTCTAGCCTTCGCCTCCTGTCATGTGGGAGGTTTCCTAGTCTTCCAAGTGTGCATTTATGAGTAGTGAGTGGATAAGTCCACTGCCTCTGCATAATTTCTACTCAATCCTGATTTTGTCTGCTAGAGCCACGTAGTAAAGAATCAAGAGAGACTTGGGTGAGAAATGGCCGCTGAATTTTGCTTACGAAACATCTCGTTTCCGTGCTCGTAAAGTTCTTTTACATGCCGTAAATCTACGACAACCGGCAGAACTACCCGAAGTCAGTGAGTGACTGTTTTGTCCCAAGTGGGTCACTTTTGTAGCAACCGGTTCTTCAGCGTTCAAATGACACGGTTCGGTACAAAGTTCAAGCGATTCCCATACTGCAGCCGACACTTGAGGCAGAAAGACACTACGTAACCATTCATATAAATGTAAATATCCAAGCAAGTTTCAGCGCATCAACAGGTGACCGAATGTCTCTGGCACCAATTAACAGGCCGACAAATTTCCCCGGGGTGAATCAGTAGGCGAATCGTAACAAAATGTTGGGCAAGTCTTCCTGGAGCCTGTGGCCTTCTAGGTCCTTAAGTGCGGCCTTTTGACTGAATCCAAATTTTACAGAACAAATCCTTTTATTTTTATTAATACATGCTGCAACCAAATATTCAAATTCTTTCCAACAAAAAGCAGACACAACAAGTCATTAAAAGATCAGTTAACTTTAAAATTAACAAATAGTTTTCATTTTTTGAAATTATTAAGTACATAGCAGTTAGATTTATACAAAATAATGTACATTTTTAAGTATATCTAATTGAAGTTTCTTGAATGTGGCCTTATTTGATTACAGCTAAATTAATGCGGACTTCCAACATGAAAAGGTTCCCCACCCCTGTCCTGGAGTGTATGAGTGGAAGATAAAATTTACCTCGAGGGAATCAGCAAATGGCCCAAGTTTCCCTGGGGGACATTAGTAGAACCTAACCAAGATTTTTACAATACCGAATACCAAGTAAAATAAACACAACACAATATACCAGATCCCAAACGTGTTAAAATTATGCCATACGTTAAAAAAAAACACTTTAAGATACTGTTTATTCATAAATTCTCAGTTGCAATGAAATATAAAACCTTTGCCAAGACCATCGCATAAAAATAATTTAGATTTTTCAGATACCAATACGTCGAACATGCATTACAACAGCTATTAAGACAAGAAAAATCCGTAACTTGACTCCAATAAATATAAATGTCTCAGCCTAGTAATCTACTCCAACAGTTTCGTATGCCGTTCTCTTTTTATGTCTGACTGCCAGTTACTGCCGACATGTGTAGTGCATGACAATTACTGCATCCAAACTTGAAGAATTGCTTCAACATCTGATTCATCAACATTACAACACGCGTGGTTTATTTCTGGACGTGACTTTGTGGGCGTGATCGGGTCTCCAACTGCACTTCCTTGTCTGACGCCAACGAGATCTGAAAGCGGTCGCAGATAATAAACCTTTGGCATGGACGGACGTCAGCAAAGGCGCGCGGAAGACAGAAGCCTCTTATACCACTCGATGCTTTGACAGCCCACGAAGCAAATCGTAGTTGATATGATATTACGTACAGCATGCCCTTTGAAGTCGAAAATAGTTACGTATGACAGCAAAAGAGAAGAAGCCAAGAGATTATTATGAGTAAGAACTGAGAGACACTTTATTTATTGGAGGAAAGATCATCTTATAAAGTTCCCAGACAATGCCCGGTCGTCCTTCCGAGTGAGAGCTTGACAAACAAATACTGCGTAATGATTATGTTCGAGCCTAAGCTCCGTCCGTACCGCAAAGAAAACACCTCAAACTATGACCAACTGGTTAATACTGTTCAAGAAAATAATATTTGTTTATTGTGAAGATCATACTAAATCAGTAAAATGCAGAATGAATAGCACAGCTCAAACATGGTCTTCGGGGGTTGTGACACCATGTACACTTGCACGTGGTCACATACATTTTGAATGAGCCTGCTACTTCAACGTTCTGACCTGGAGTAGACGGAACGGTCATCCAAAAAAATTTCCCTTTTCCAAGACCAAATATACCGTGCCACAACCCAGATCGGTTTGAATTTTCCACGTCTCTAACACCGGCTTCTAATTATTTTATTCCAAATATAAAGCAGAATATGTTCCGGTCCAACCTGAGAACTTCTACGAATAAAATAACCTGTCAGAATTATAAACAGTTTTACGCCGAGTGGGGACAAAACTTTTTTTTTCAAACTGAGACGATAATTGGTAATTCCTTACATTTTCTGTTATATCAACATCGTTCAAAAACCTGGTTTACGTTGCGCAGATAAACTTAATGCCAATTTATTAATTTACAAACCACGGTAGTCTAGCGGTTAGAACGCTGGCCTTGTAATCCTGGGGTCTGGGGTTCGATTCCCGGTGGTGCCCGAATTTATAACTTGTGTTGGGCAAGGCCGTGGTCTAGGCAACACGGAGTTTTCCTCCGTGGCATCCCAACAATTACTCCATTCACACACAGAAGAAGGCAATGGCAAACCACTGCTGGATCATCTGCCAAGAACGTACGAACAATCTGCAATCGATGTTCCTTGCGTCGAATCTTGTGAACGAGTCTGTCCTTCCGTCAGAAGCTGCTCCACTACACAGCTCGGTAATTGGAAACCGCTGGTGGCAAGCGAATTGCAGATTCCATAAACAGCACTGAATGTGTGTGGGTTGCATAAACTAAACAGCATGAGAGCTGTGTGAACAATTGTATTCTCTAGGAGTTAGACCAGGGGTAGTCAAAATACAATACGCGGGACACTAAATTTAATATGATGGAGAAATCCGTTACCAATTTACGTTTTCATTCGTCGTAATGAAAGACTCTAAGATTAACCTTACATTGCAGTTTCACATTAAATGTTAATATAACAAGGAGAGTTATTGATAACAGATTGAAGTTATAGGTACGTGGTTAACGCATTGAATATTTACATTTAAATACCTGAGTGAAAAATAAACCTAATTGCGGTCACTCTAGATTCAGCGTAACATTTTTCTTAACGCATGTGAACAAAATTCAAGAGTTTTTGTATATTGTACTCCAATGAATTACCAGGGTCATATATTTCACCTGATCTACCTATAAAGTGTGGTCAGATACAAACGTCCATATCATAATTTTTTACTGCATAATTTTCCTTTCATTTGTCCTACAAGATGACGAAATTTCAAAATTTATACACATGTTCAAGAATTCCCACATTTCTCGGGTTCGTAGATTTGTCGTGGTGAAACACCAGGTTTCATTTGTAAGGATAGATCTACGGTAAATTTATCACAGATAGCAACCACAACGAAATATTGTACCAAGTAAGACAGTTTACTGCTTCGTGCCATGATATGTAATTTTGCTGTTTTCCATTGAAACCGAAATAAAGACAAATCTAATTTAAACGCCTCGGTCCTCAGAACGAAAAACATTTCTTGAGCTCAATACCGATAAAAATACTATTTTCGATCTCGACAATTTCGACAAAACACGTTTCTCGATCTAAACAATGTCAATAAAATACGTTTCTCCAACTCAACAATGTCGATAAAATACGTTTCCTCAATCTCAACAATGTCGACAAGATATGTTTCTTGATATGAGAAATGTCGATAAAGTACGTTTCTCGATCTAAACAATGTCAATAAAATACGTTTCTCAAACTCAACACTCAATCTCAACAATGTCGACAAATATGAGAAATGTCGATAAAATACGTTTCTCGATCTAAACAATGTCAATTAAATACGTTTCTCGAACTCAACAATGTCGATACGTTTTTATTTCAGCAATGTCGACAAGATATGTTTCTTGATATGAGAAATGTCGATAAAATACGTTTCTCGATCTAAACAATGTCAATTAAATACGTTTCTCGAACTCAACAATGTCGATACGTTTTTATTTCAGCAATGTCGATAAAAATCTTTCCTCAATCTCAACAATGTCGACAAGATATGTTTCTTGATATGAGAAATGTCGATTAAAATACAACAGATATCGGTAAGTACACTCATCGTAGCACAGAAGTGCAGGTTTCCGTACGTGGAAAGTCGGTTAAACATTTTTTTCCAATATCGAACTGGGTTTCGTACCTCAATTACGTGTAGGTATAATTACACACTGTGAACAATGGGTCAGGCAGCCAACCTGGATAAAACAAAATCCCTTAGGGGATCAAGTACGCTCAGACACTGTGACAACGGATACTTTTGGCACAGTCTCAGAATGTGTATCTCCTAAGACACAGATATCGTCTTGAAGAATGCAAAACACGTGTTAAGTGGTGTAACTGTCTCAATAATTTTCCTTGTCCTTTATATGTTAACGTAATTACCTCTGGAGTCTACACTTGAAATTAGAACGACACGTAAGCCCATAATTTGCGCTGTCAAGCGGAGGTGTGAAATAAGACAAGTGAAAATTCCAACTACATTTTCTTAAATGATTTTAATGATGTCCCCATGGCAAAGAAACAAGAAATGAGAGCTTATTTTGAGGTGTAAGTCAAGCAACGTACATTATAAATCCCAAATTTATATTAAATCGGGTTTAGCTTCAAGCTACCACTGAAGTCTCAGTGTTTATTGGTTCGGAAGCTCTGGGGACCGAAAGCTGACCTATATATGGTGACACGAAATAGAGAATCCTAACCCGGGTAGCCTACCGTTGTTATTAAACAGCTATAAAACTAAACCCCATCCTAACATAATTACTTCCACCAACATCCATTAATTTTGTGGTTATTTAACGATGCTGTCAGAAGCTGAGATAATAAAGCGTCAATCGATAAGGTAATTATGAACAAATGTGTAAAAAAAAAAGTCATGACTTAATGTAAGGTAACTTACTACGCTCATGTTTGCTGAGGAATCAGGGAAGGGGTCAAACTGTTTAAAGGTACAATTTGGCTGCACGCGACAGAGACAAGCGACCGAGGCAGGCGACAGAGACGGGAGACGGACACATCGCAGCTTGTCGCCACACACTTTTGAGGTGACGACCGAGACATGCGGCAAAGTGTTTGTTTTCTTTGTTTTGTTGAGACATACGTGCACATATTCTGTGAAAAATGAGTACAAAAATGCTTCTAAAAAGGTTACTCGAAGAATAAGAAGAAGAAGAAGATGATGTGTTGCTGTGTTATTTGTTGCGAAAGAAACAAAGAAAACCTATGAGTTCAATATTCAAAACCAGACGTGAAGAAGGATCTTTCTGTCGGTGGTCAGTGGTCGGTTTTCTGCTACTAATTCTACCAATTGCTCATCTTGGTCACCAGTAAATTTAATTTCTGCCATTATTTTACTCAACAACACGCCTGCCTCGGTCGCTTGTCTCTGTCGCGTGCAGCCAAATTGTACCTTAAGGGATGACCGGTCTCTGGACCGAGATCTGACCTCGGAACTACCGAATAAGGAGAAGAGCTAATCACTCGGCCGCGACGCTGGGCGCTAGATGGGGTTGAATGGACTTTCACGCTTTCGCGCTTTGGGTCCAGTCAGAGCGGACATGATTAGAAATATCCGGAATTCGAATCTAGATCGTCCACTTCAGAGCCAATCACTTCACCAACCGAGCGCTTCATCCACTACTTAAGACTTTGCATTATGAACAAAAATGTGAAAAATACGAAATGAAAAATGTATAATTTGCCTCGTTTTAAACTATTATAAACATCAAATAAAAAAGATGGAGATACATATGCAAGGATAATGTAGGCTGATAAATCACTTATAAAAAGACCACTTTTACGATTAAGACGTCGACAACGGAACAACATTTAATACGATCTTAGAGAAACATTGAAAAAATGTAACTGCTTTAACTGGATCGAACTAATAAATTACGGCCTTTAGTAGTGACACACATGAACCTTAAGGTTTCATAAGGACTTATCCATGGCTGATTAGAAAAAAAAACTTTACTTATCGCCCTGATGATGGAAGCCGCAATAACATCTGAAACGTCGGTAAACTTACACCAGACACGGCGCAACAACCCAGAAGACAGCCATCTTTAAAAAAAACCATTTACGGGTAAATGAGTAGATTAAGTTCCTGAATCCGCCGGGTTGCAGTAAACGACCAAAACTGCCCTCTGAAGTTATCGGGGACAAGCGAACGCCCAACTGTGAGACATTACGCTTAAAGTTTAACGCCACAGATTGTCGCTGTTACAAAATTTTTTGTCATGTCTGAACGGAACTTTCAAAGACTTTGCCGGTCATAAGCAATATCAGCTCCGTCAGTGTTACGTTATGTATCAACCAGAACTCTAGTTCCAGCTGACACGTGCCTCCCTCCTTCCTTTTCATCAAATCTGGTTCTTAAGTTCGCAGGATCCGCATTAATGTTGTTAATAGAGTCAAAACCTGAATTAATAAACGACACGTTTACACATTTATTTATAAACAACACTGTCAATATCTCAGATACGAATTTAAAATTTTCATGGTTTAAATAGTAACAAAACTAAACTGTTACAAAATTACTTTAAATTTTGTTCTTAGCTTGGAAACAAAAACACATCTTTGTTAGTAATGTCAGTCAACACTACAAAATTCGAAAAGAAAACAACGTTCATTCTCAAAGTTACATAAAACCCACTTAAATTTAACCCAACCCCAAAATACCACAGAAATTTATTTTTGTTCAGATAATCCTCTAACATTCATACACAAACGGCCTGATCATGACAAGCGACGTCGAAGCTAAATTGTTTACGTTATCAGAATACACACTGGTCTCAACTGTCACATTTACATAACCCATTACAGAATTATGTAATGAGTTGCAGGAAGTGAACCCGACGCCAGTACACACATTCTCTAGCAGGGGAGTGTCTGTTTGGCTACATAAGTGTCCTTGCTCTCGTGAACGCTGCTTCGAACGCACGACATAGACCCAACCAAGTTGACAACGCCGATGCGATCTTCACTAAATAAACTGTACAATACACAAAAGTCCCCCAGGCCAGACATTAAATTCGTTTGGGAGACGCAACACATTACAACTATATAGGAGTGGAATAAGAACGAATTTTTCCTCACAGTAAGAGGGGTGGGGAGGGGAGGGGAGGGTAAGATGGTAGTGCAATTGAAAGCATTTCCCCACCCTGGGTTGTCTCTAGGCACGTGCTTCTGTCCCTACTACGTGAATACAAGTCCACAGATCACGAGAAAAGCCCAGGTAGGAATTCGATATACGCGCATGCGCCAAGATTTCGCGGTGAGTGACGACCCATCCTAAAAGCATTCGCTCCACAACCACCGAACGAACAACAGACGACAGGCTTTCATGTGTTCTAATGGGTACAGCTTTAAGATTACATCACAGTGGCACTGTGATTTAATCTAGAATATTATCGCAACACCCACAGAACACAGTACAGACGCACTCAATACATGGTAATCTCAACTGCTTGATGTTTTCAGTCTGTGTAGTAGCGTAAAACTATGGCGTGTCACATTTCCCACCAATAGCAGCATGTGGACAGTATAAGTTACTGTTTTTGACCTAAGTACGTCTATATTTTAGGGTCAGTGTCATTCGGCAAAAATGTGTTACGAAAAAGTGTAACTTCATTGTTATGTTACCTAGGAAACTTCATCTGTTTATCAACAAATCGACAATAATGGTTACCTAAGGAACATCTATTTACTCGGCATTGTTGTTACCTATAAAATATTTCATTGCCTTACCTTACATTACATTTCATTACATTACATTCAGGTACCACAGACCCATCTTAAGCGTAACTAATTGAAGTTGAATAAGCAATGTCTTAATCAAACTTTATTCAATTGTAAAGCGGGTATAAAGGAAATATTTAGAATACAGCCAATATATAAACTTCCTTTCCGTATAGACGTATTTACGTCAAATTCTCCGGAACCGTGGTTCCACTGACAACTTTTATTCGCCATGTCGAAATCACTAGCTACAAATGTGTTACATATAAAAATGAAACTAAAATGTCAATGTCTGTCTTGGTTGTAACGTCGTTTGGACTTGTAGGTAGATACCAACGTTTTAGAGGAACATACTGCCTACACCGTCAGCCCTGAGGTCGAAATTGTGTTCCTCCGAAAGGTTGGCGTCTACCCAGAAGTCCACATTGCGTTACTACCCAGAAGATCAACATCTCCATCGCCGTGGGAATCTCAAATCCTTTACAGTTTAATGTTCGCAAGTTATTTTCTCTTGGCTCGATGTCTGATAGACGAGATCTATGAGACGAAGATAAAATTATGAACTCGTTTGTGTGGGAACCTGCTTCCCAATAAACGTGGCCAGACGCATGAATAACAGACTTATTCATCTTGCGCTGAAAAAGGATGTTTGCTTGCTTTATAAGCGGCAATTCAAGAAGAGTCTCACTACATAGGACAATAAGTGTTGGGTACACATTCCCACTGATTTCTGCTTGTCTGAGTAACCGGCTGAAGACAGACGCCTTTCAGTTCTTAATTGGTTAGGGTGTCGCTGAAATCTAAAAGGTACTCGGTCTACCGGGAACACATTAGACCTAATCATATTACACGTAATTTTTGTCAGTCAATCCAAGCGAAACCCAAAATTTTGCCCTTGTTCTCCATGTTCAAATAGTTTCTGAAGGGATTATAAATTTCGACAAGGGCTCAGTTTTATGAGATATTACGTTGCCTTAACGACAAGAGGTTCTGGGACGAACGAAGACGCGAGATGTTGCTCTGATGTTTCAGTCTATACGAAGAGGCCAACGGGAACCATAAGATAATAATTATGCAATTATGCAACTTAGCTGCACTGTGACACGCGTATATTATACCTCCAGGCTGATTTCAATTACGTCACAAGTTTCTCATCGTTCCCACGTGTAGGTTATACAGATGTTTCATTATGTGTCAAATGCCTACCTCAAACACGTTATTTGGTATCGGACGAAAAGTTTAAATAAGTTCACCATGTTTCTTTACGTTACGAAAGAAAAGAAGAACTGTAAACATGTCAAAGGTCTCTCCGTGGTATAACACCTTTGTGTTTTGGATTTAAATTGTCGTGTTCGAAAAAGCAGATGTGGTGTGAACATATTTTTTGAGATTTAAAAAGATTTCAGCAAAAAAAAAAGTGTACATGTAAATCGTACTGTACAATTTACAGACCTGATAATATTTTAATATTTTACCGTCAAATCACAATTTTAATAAGATAACAAAATATAAAATATTTAAAATATCATTTCACGTTCCGCATCGAATGATCGATTTACAAATTGGAACGTCTCTTACGACATGTTTCGGTTATATTTAACCGTCCTCAGGTATAAATTAGATTGGTAAATTTAAAACTCGAATTACAATCATTTACAATGTTATGCAGTTTATTGAAATGTTCTTATCAGATTACTCTTATATATTAGAACGAAGGTATTGTTTTTATATGACCTGATAATGACAAAGAACAGTCGAAACACGTACTCTAACAAAGAAAATGTACATTTCAGAATGGCATGCAGTGACGATGCTTCAAAATACGAAAATTAAAACATCAAAACTCTTCTTTCATCAATATCAAATTTGAGGACCCTAAACTGAATGGGGGCTAAGGTCTGTCCCACATCAAACGTTCGCATGCTGATAAAACTGATGGCAGTAAATTAAAAAAAATATAATAAAAGGCAAGCACAAGATCAGATGGATATTCACTACTGGTCTATAATTTCACAACAGCGTGTTAAAAATAGTAATACTTCTGTCGCAATGTAATCTTGAGCAGTGCATACCATCATACATATTTCCCGTACGGAATTCTAGGCTTGGTAGAGAACAAGTTCATCGTAAGATTTATGGCAAAAAAAAACCTACATTGTTGTTAATTCTGGTGACATCACTATTGCTCGACTTGTAACAACCTTAGTTGTCCTCTAAACCAGCGTGCGTGCTTCTTGCAGAAGCCGTCCGCTAACGGCCTTGCTATATTTGGTAACCACCAGCGAGTAAGAAGCAGTCATCAAAGAGAATTCTTCGAGAACACGAAAGAGGAAACTGGACTTGGAGTGGAATCTTCAAAGTTCAGAGAAAACATTTTCGGAATGCAATTAATAAACTTCGTTGGATTAGACGTCCACTGGCTACTCATATTCCACAAATCTGTTAAAGATACACTGCAGACGAAGTTCTATGTCCTTGTAAAAATGTAAATATCCTCAACACTGATAAATATTTCACATAAAAATGGGAAGATCTATTAATATATGTAATTTACGTCGTGGGACTAACGTTTCTGGGAAAACCAATTAAGTTCGATATAAGATTCGTATAAAATTAACCTATAAAACTAAAAATAATTTCATAGACAGGAATAACAATCGAATTCCTTTGAAAGGGACAATGTAAAACAATTACGAAGCCAAAGGCGGATGAGTATTTGCCTCAGTAGAAAATGCTGTGGTGTTGGAGGTGTACAGAATAGACCGTGTTCACCACGAGAAAATAATATACAGACGACTGTTCCACACACATTCCAACCAGAACAGCGAAGTCTATCGCTTCGTATCTAGTACAGACAGGCGTGACGTTGTTTTCTACAGGTCACGTCGCGCAGGCGCACTGCGAGGCAACCAACAAGTGGCAGAGCTGCTAGCGTCTGCCATTCGGATGTACGATTCACACATAGCATTTGTCTTCCCAGGATCAGCAACGAGTCATAATGTCACAAGCAGAAAATTACATTCAGAACGTCAACACTGGAACAAGGACAGCTAAGTGAACAGGACCGTGCAGTCGTAAAGACCTTATTTGACGGTCAATAACAGCGCAACGTAAGATGAAGAGAAATGTCAATGAATCACGGTTCACCATACACATGTTCATTGGCTGCAGATAAAATTCGTTTCTGTACTATTATTTCTTTCTGAACTACTCCCATAAGAAAGTAGAGTTAAATACAACAAAAGTCTATTGCTGATAATGGTAATAACAAACAGACGTAGCCATTGTCATTCCTCTGTATGCTATTAAACGTGTCAGACCCAAAATATCAGGACAGGTACATTTTTGGCTTATAATCCATATCAGACGAAACAATCTAAGCAGCTTGGAGAGGGGAAGCTCGAAACGTCAGGATTCAGTCAGGATTTTTGAAAATAATATCAACAAAATTAACATTGTTGTTTAATTTTAACCGTCTAATCACAATAAAATATTTCATTAAATATTAAAATATTACTACAATTAACATTTAATATTTAAAATATATTAAAATGATGCTCTTTCTATCGAAATGTTCGATTTACAATTAGAGCATCATCTTTTTCACGACATGTTTCGCTTTTCAATGAACCATCTTCAGGTGTATAATCGAAATAAATTCAAATGTTTAATATTTAATAAAATATTTTATTGTGATTAGACGGTTAAAATTAAACAATTATAATCATCACAATATGACGCAACATTATCATCTCAAAATTAACATTATATAAATGTGGGAAGGAAAGCGAGGACTGGTATGAAGACTGACACAGCTAACCGACGATCTGAAACAAGGAAAGAAGATGAAGTTCCAGGAATTAAAACGAGAAGCTGAGAATAGGGAAAACTGCAGAGCTCTTTTTGGGCAGAGCAATGGACCTGTCGTCAGACAGAACACTGAATAAAAATAATAATAATAAATGTGGGACTCATGACACAAGGGAGGTTTTGGAACAGCAGACAAGTTTTTCTATGGAAATGCGACAGAACTTAAAGAAACCATACCAGCGGCACAAAGGGTGGAATTTGCTTCTGATAAGATGTCATAAACCAAAATTCCAAAAGGTCGTTGATGTCATATTACTGCACTGAGTGCACACGCACCAGACGCAGACATACCTAAATAATACATTACTTTCAGAAGTCCACAAATTTATTAACTGCATGAATAAGGACCAACTTCCAAAGAATTGGAAGGAATGTGTTATACATAATTATAAGAAAGTCGATAAAACTGTATTAATTCTCAAAGAATATCACACTTTATCATATACGTAATTCTATCCAACATTCTTCTGTCATGGTGAACTCTACACGTAGAACAAGACAAAAAAGTATTTTTTTTCGATGTAACCGATGAACTGGTCAGATATTCTGCATTCGTCAGACACTTTAGAAAAGAAATAGTAAAATGGCAATGAATATATATATATATATATATAAGACTAGTTGAATAGGACAGATCAACTTCTGGTCTGTGTTAATAAATAATAAAAAAGTTTGACAAAGGCATATCATTATTTTCATGCATATACTTTGACATCGACTTTCGTCTTAGAAAAACGTTTTGGAAGCTGGCCCTGCTTTCGTCATCAGATTAAACTACACAACCTATCAACTGGGTCCACTAGAAAAATTTAAATCTCAATCCCCGTAACTGTCAGTAGAACCGTATGGCCACGCTTCGTGGTTTCAGAAATCACCTTAGTAACATAAGATAAATGACCTTTGACGGAGCGTATCAGACCAACATTAACACCATACACACAACAAACATTTGGACGGAAATCATATTTGCATAACATTCAAAAAAAAAAATGTTAACAAAACTGTTTAAAGTACAAAATTCATTGCTTAAAAGTTTACGCACTTGTATTTTTAATGAGTCGCTTTAGTCACGTGTCAAACATAAATGTAGGTCCAAAGGTTCAGATCGGCAATTTAATAACTTTATCATCTGCTCAAGTTAGACAGCATCGAGGACTGTAAATGACACGGCAAGGATATGGAAGGAAGCGGTCTCAGCTAATTTTATCGTATCACGACGTTGTTTTCTAATAATCACCACTCTGATCATCAGGGCGATAAGAGATGATGCTCTTCGAAACGTCGGTAAATATCTACCAGAATACAGGTTTAAACATCCCGAAATACATTATACTAACCTTGAGAACCTGAAATCTCACTTTCAGTTCCATGTTCACAACAACCCGTCAGTTTTTTGTCCTGAACCATATCAACTAGTAGTACTTGTTAAATATTCCCATAATTATTTGGGTCATACGAAATTTTAAGAATGGGTGCAGATAATCGAAGTGTTCCGACCGGATGCAAGCTGTAACACGTGCTCGAGATAAAGGAATCGATACTCAGATTTAAAGCAACCTAAGAATCATCAATGGCGAAACTATAAATCAGCACTGCCCATTAAAAGCCATTGGGACAACGGATTGATAATCCAGCCTAAAATAATTCATTCATATAAAAACCTATAAATTTACGGACAGTTAGAACAAATGGCTCCACTGTTATCAAACTTTACACAGTACCATCTTAGGCTATGAATTCACGGAACCAAAGTAGTGGAGACTACTTCATGCGGCCAGCGTGTACATTTCGAAGACCTACCAAGCCAACTCGTATGATTAAAAATAGTTCCCTAACATCAGCTTAATAAAGAACCTCAATAACTTGGAAGCGTTTTACAGAAATATATTTCGCTCTGCAACCACGGCGTTTCTCAACCTCCGCTTCAAAAGCCCTACTTCCCGTCGTAGTCCATAAATGCCGCCCGCCTCGTCTTACGAAAACGTTCCCACTTAGCCGACATATCAAGCAGGCGGTGGGCAGAGAATTCCCGTAATGAACAAAGTATAGTAACCATTAAATATGGTGAATCATTCAAAAACGATCCTGTACTCTGAAGCGATTGTTTCATAAAGTAACAATCTAAATTTCAGCAACAAAGTAAGACACGGATGTACCAATTCAAGCAGATTATCTTCGTAGACAAACGAGGGACGAACGGAAGAAGTTGTCTGTACTAGTCTGATTGGAAACATTTGCTTCGCTCAGATCCATCGACCAGTTGCTCATAGCATTGTGTGCGATGACACGTCAGCAGTGGCTGACACCAACAAAAGCAGGTTTAATAAAGTAATTCAGAGAGAGTAAGGTGAGGGGAAATCGTCAAAATAACGGTGAATAATGTAACAATGTTTTCTTAACAGTCAGTAGAACGCCTGTTCGAGCGACCTCGACGCGGGTCGGATTAGTCCGAGTAGCAAACAGGAAGGCGACTCTCAAGATAACTAAGTATCCTATATTTATGACACAGGATCTTCGCTGACTGCCCCAGCAAAAAACATATTCAAAAGCTTTCGATTTCTCGCGAACGTAATCATAACCAATTCAATTCAATCAGAATGGTTCCCATCTTTACAATGGATTCATTCAATACCTAATTTTAATACCATTAACCCACCCATTATTATGTTCCGTATGTCGTATCTAGGTATGAAAAATTACACGAAAATGATGTGTACATTTCTTCTCGTGTCCGCCATGTTCTGCCCATCTCGTTTGGATAGTTTTGAGTGCAAAATAATCAGTTTCTTTCGAAGTTTCTCTCCAGATATTCTCTCCCGACGCCTTAATATCTGAGCCATCTACCACCATTAAAATTCTTTATAATTTACCTTCATATCCAATTCAATCGTTTAATCATTCTGGTGAATCTAATCTAGAAACTCCTCACCTTTCATTACGGTGTATCCACCGACACTATTTGCGAGTAGACGTTTACCGACGTTTCAGAGGTCCTTGCTACCTCCATCACCGCTCTGATGATGAAGGCAGCAAGAACCTCTTAAACGTCGGTAAAATTCTACCAGACTACATGGGGCAACGATCCAGAAGACAGTCATCTTCAGAAATAATAAAAGTTCCTTTTTCGTAATTTTCTAACTACTCATGTTTATACTGATATCGAGGTTAATGACCAAATCTCAATAGCTCTGAGCTATGCTTCTACGTCCCATATACCTTTATGAAGTAGTAATTAGGAACAGGGAACAAATTAACCTTAATCAAAATAAAAAGCAGATTTAACTAAAACTTCAGTTGATTTTATGAGCAATGAAAGAGTCCCAAAAAGACCACACCCGCCCTCCTACTTAAACACATGGCAACATCTGTACACCTGTAAGTTCACTCATTTCAGACAATGACTGGCAAAGTCCGTGCCTGACTATCTTTTTCCTAGCGTGGAAGTTATAACGGGTTGTCTCAAAGCGAAATGATGACAAATTACCTATATATATATATATATATATATACCTCGACGCGGGTCGGATTAGTCCGAGTAGCAAACAGGAAGGCGACTCTCAAGATAACTAAGTATCCTATATTTATGACACAGGATCTTCGCTGACTGCCCCAGCAAAAAACATATTCAAAAGCTTTCGATTTCTCGCGAACGTAATCATAACCAATTCAATTCAATCAGAATGGTTCCCATCTTTACAATGGATTCATTCAATACCTAATTTTAATACCATTAACCCACCCATTATTATGTTCCGTATGTCGTATCTAGGTATGAAAAATTACACGAAAATGATGTGTACATTTCTTCTCGTGTCCGCCATGTTCTGCCCATCTCGTTTGGATAGTTTTGAGTGCAAAATAATCAGTTTCTTTCGAAGTTTCTCTCCAGATATTCTCTCCCGACGCCTTAATATCTGAGCCATCTACCACCATTAAAATTCTTTATAATTTACCTTCATATCCAATTCAATCGTTTAATCATTCTGGTGAATCTAATCTAGAAACTCCTCACCTTTCATTACGGTGTATCCACCGACACTATTTGCGAGTAGACGTTTACCGACGTTTCAGAGGTCCTTGCTACCTCCATCACCGCTCTGATGATGAAGGCAGCAAGAACCTCTTAAACGTCGGTAAAATTCTACCAGACTACATGGGGCAACGATCCAGAAGACAGTCATCTTCAGAAATAATAAAAGTTCCTTTTTCGTAATTTTCTAACTACTCATGTTTATACTGATATCGAGGTTAATGACCAAATCTCAATAGCTCTGAGCTATGCTTCTACGTCCCATATACCTTTATGAAGTAGTAATTAGGAACAGGGAACAAATTAACCTTAATCAAAATAAAAAGCAGATTTAACTAAAACTTCAGTTGATTTTATGAGCAATGAAAGAGTCCCAAAAAGACCACACCCGCCCTCCTACTTAAACACATGGCAACATCTGTACACCTGTAAGTTCACTCATTTCAGACAATGACTGGCAAAGTCCGTGCCTGACTATCTTTTTCCTAGCGTGGAAGTTATAACGGGTTGTCTCAAAGCGAAATGATGACAAATTACCTATATATATATATATATATAATAACAATTGGAATTTAAAAAATAAATAAAATCATCATTAACCATTTAAATATTATCGCCCATTCTCAAGGAATATGTTGAACTAACATGAAAACCTACTACTACATTTTAAACTTTACATACCACATCCGTTATCACAAAATGAAAACACAGCTAATACAAACTGCCATGATTAAGATTCGGTCTGATTGTGGCTATCTTCTGGGATGTTGCACCATATAATGTCGTAGAAACCGACCAACGTTTCGGAGCTGATTACTGCCTCCATCATCAGGGCGATTAAGACTGAATCCATTCCCTGCCTACGTTTCAATGCTGAAAACTGTAGAGAATCCAACCTTCCAGCTGTACGCAGTGGCAAATGAGTTGTGGCGGTATGGAGACCCAAACAAGCGTTTCGAAAAGGAGGATATATATATATATATATATATATATATATATATATATATATATATATATATATATATATATATATATATATA
>NW_019060040.1:83995-94334 GCF_000696155.1 Zootermopsis nevadensis
ATAGCCACCAACGCTTCTTAAATAACACTACGCCTCCATCCTCAGCGTTAGATTGTTCACAACCCAAACGCCCACAACACACACCTTCATCGCTGTGACGAAATCAGGCCTAAAACTTCATAACTCTGTGGTCAGAACAGAAGCGTGTCTGTTAATAGACCAACTGACTTCGTGGAGCCCAGTCGGTTATGAGAAACTGTTAGTCGCTCAACTGTGCAAAAAAAATTCTTGTCGACAACATAGCGCAACCAGTCCCCGTCCCGACTCTTAGGGACCTAACAATTTCCTTAAGAGATGATAAAGTTGCGTCATATTGTGATAAATATATATTTGTTTAAATCTTGTCAGTCAAATCACAATAAAATTCCTATTAAATATTAAAATATTACTATAATTAACATTTAAATATTTAAAATATATTAAAATGATGTTCTCTATCGAAATGTTCGATTTACATTAGAACATCACTTTTTACACGACATGTTTCAGTTCTAAATGAACCATCTTCAGGTGTACAAAACTATATAAACTTAAATATAATTTCTTAAATATTTAAATATTTCTTAATATATTTTAAATATTTAAATGTTAATTATAGTACTATTTTAATATTTAATAGGAATTGTATTGTGATCAGACTGACAAGATTTAAACATTTGTATAAAACATTGTTAAACCGGAAATATATATATAGTTTCTTCATTACAGGTTTGTCCACTAAATTTTTTTTATAATCTTCTCTTTTCCCCCACGTGAAAGACAACGTAAAATATGGTAATTAATTTTAACAATTATACAATAGGCAGCGAAATCGATATAGTTCAGCTAGTACGTAGAAATCCTTGTCCAAATGACTTTGGTCTATGCGTCAAGAAAGCTGACGTTATGGATTTTGTGAGCTACCTATAGAAGAGAGAAGCTTGAATGGACCCAACCTTACTTCAGGCTGTGTGTGTGTCCATACGAGAGGAGCGACCGAGTTCCGCGTCTTCCAAAGAGTAGCCGACGACCGTCAAGGAGCGAGGAGCATAGAGGCAATCAACTGAAGGTTGTTTTTGTATCATCAAGAAATGAAGTTGTGGAGAAGTTACAAGGTTCATTTTAAATATTATTCTTCCATCTACGTGTTGGTCTTTGGTGTATTCTCCGATAAAACGGGTGACCCAAATAGAAACACACCAGTACCCAAAACTGTATAAACACAAATAGCTCAATATTCCCTCACTCCGACATACGTAGTTACCATAGCAGTCGTGAACAAAATATAAAATAACAGAAAAAATTTAATGATATCGATTCGACAAACCATGCTCAATTATGTTGCAAGAATATGAATATAAATTGGCAGAGAGCGGACAAACGTAGTCCTGGAGAATGGGCTTGGAGGGCTACCAACTCCTCACCATAAAAGAGAACATGTTATGAAATATTACACAGGACCTAGAATTTCAATGGTTTCTTTGGAACAGCCCACGACTAAAATACATATGGAGAAGCCATCAGCATACGAATCCAGTTCTTCAGATTCTGATCGCTACTGAACATTTTAAAGGGTTTCCAACAGCAGTTAGTAAACTGGGCCGAAAATAACATACGATAATTATAAATAGGTTTGACACACTAACATTGAACGTATGACTGCAGGTTATGTGTAATGTTTGCGAGTTGAAGACATTTTTTACAACTATTCATCCAATGGAAATTTTTAAAAAAATATATATATCAAAATGTGTACACTTTGTCACTTCAGTCCAAGGCCCTGGGCCAAATAATATATATTCTTCTCGTCAACTAAATAAAGATTGCTGAACGTGTTATTTTATCACGATGAACAACATACGAAAAGCTAAGCAGGAGAGAGATCAACAGAACGAAATAACAGGAGAGCGCCTTCCAAGTAAAAAAACATATTCAAATAAATTCAAAATACAGAAAAAGTTGTCTTTATGATAATATCTGATAGCACTAAATCGAGCATTAGCATGCGCGCGCACACAACCACACCGACTGACAAAGAAAAATATTCAGTGCTACGAGGTCTGCGTATAAACACAAACCTGGTGTCATTTAACCCGAAGTTGGCTGCAGTTGGTTTCCAAACCTAACCTAAAAATACAAGCAACACTGACTGAAACAATTAGTATCAATTACGACTTACTTTCAAAGTCTTCACTGGATATCTGTTTCGATAAACTGATAATAATTCTTAGGCTGTCAATGTTGATAAACTGTGATTGTAAAACCGTAATAGAAGCACTTTTACACACAAAGCTTGAAACCCACCTTTCACAACACGCCATCTTTCACTGAAGTTGCGTACCAACATGACGAACCTAACAAAGCGAAATCTAAACCATCCGATGAATACATTTGTCAGTAACACAAGTACGACATTTTAACCAACCATGTAACTTCAGGCTGTCTCCTTGGTCTTTCACGTTAAGGGAAAACCACATTTTAAGAGGTTAGTGAACGGCTGCTGAGAAGAATGTTTGGACCTAAGAGAGACGACGTTACAGGAGGCTGGATGGAAACTTTACAATGAATGAAAACTATAGTTTGTACTACAGTAAAGACGCAGGCGCAGATAGAAGTATAATATTAATTCTGGGTATTAAGGAAATGCGGTGAGAAGTTGCGGACTGTTTAGGCATAATCAGGCTTGGGATATGGACCTGAGGCGAGCTCTTGTGAACAGATAATCAAGCTCCATAAAAGACGGTCAATTTCGTGAGTGGCTGAAGGACTTATAGCTTCTCAAGGAAGACTCTGCTCCTCACAGTTACTTAGTTATGAGATTTTATACAAATTTATGAAGACTATTAACTTTTCATTCGTTTCTCACAAGTTTAGAAGCATCAAACTGCAGTTTGTCCCTTCCTTTTCAATTACCTTTACATTTGCATATAAAACCGATTAAAAAACTGTACTATCTAATATTTGTCGACAAGGACCCAAGCTTGTTCTTCGCTATAAAAAAATGCAATTTAGGCTCATGCTAAATTTTTATGCTTTCTTCAGTTACGTCATTTACAGCATAAGAAAGATATTACAGGCAACTCTCGGTTTACGAACGAGTTCCGTTCCAAGACGTTGTTCCTTATGTGTATCTTACATTCCTGAGCTTTTACGATACGTATAATTATCATATAATAATTTTCTTATAATTATTGTAAAAATACATTTTTTAAAAGTTTATTTATTTAAATCTTACAATTATGTTCACTATACGTTTGGCATTTCGTTTTATAGTGAACTCTCTCTATTGGCGACTTTAAGAAATTCTGAATGCATTGTGACGTTCGTTATAGCGAATGTTCGTAAATCGAACGTTCTTAAACCGAGAGTTGCCTGTACTTGATATGAACACGTAACATAGGGCACTGTAAAGAATGCCTGTGTTATGCATGCATGGACGTTTTATTCTTATTTATTTTTATTTAGTGTTCTGTCTGACGACAGGTCCATATGAACAGGATCCTTCCATCCTTTTCTCGGACTGGGACCTGTTCATATACGTTCTTGGCAGATGATCCAGAAGTGGTTTGCCACTGCCTTCTTCTGTGTGTGAATGGAGTAAGTGTTGGGATGCCACGGAGGAAAACTCCGCGTTCCCTAGACCACGGCCTTGTCCAACACAAGTTATAAATTCGTTTTCAAAATTTTAATTTATTTTGTTATAATCACTTCTTCATCAGCTGACTGAAGTGACAGTGATGGAACATGCAACTTTCACACACGGCTTGCAGCAAGAGAGGCCCTGTTACCTTTTACGGAATAAACAGCCTCTCTTTATTGGAATAAAATTGATGGCCGTCCACTTTCTATGCATACAGCCAAGTCATCGTCACTGTGTCTAATTCTTTTGAACACCGAGAGGTTGCGTCAATGACTACTTCATACTGTTTTGGTTAAATGGTTTTTGTATTGATAGTCGCTGTATTAACTGCACAGGTTATTCAGCTATATTAATGAGATGACAGGATGTTCACAAATGCTCCATCAAGAGGGATTTATACAAGAAAACGTAGAAGTTGGAAAAAAAAACATCGGAACAACGAGATGCGAAGTGCTTAATTCTTTGGGAAAATAAAATACAGTAACACCTCCATGGCCGAATATGGAAACAAAACACGAAACATGGAGGAGGGGGGGGGGGAGATTGGGGGTTCAGCGTACACTTATGCGATGTTGGCAGGACCACCAACTGAATACAATAGAATTATTGTAATGTTTTCTTTATGACATTTGAGTTGTACGACACTGTTCATATGGTCTGGGTAACGAATACTTTTCGGTGATACTGGGTACAGTTAAACAGAGAGTTGTCATGGAAACAGAACGTTTTATTTCGACTGCACAAAATTAGACAACGAAAGAGAACAAATTCTAAACCAGACTAGTTCAATAGTTACAAACGTAAAACATATCAATCTTCAATATTTTAATATTTTCCGTCAAATCACAATTTTAATAAGATAATAAAATATAAAATATTTAAAATATCATTTCACGTTCCGTATCGAATGATCGATTTACAAATTGGAACGTCTCTTACGACATGTTTCGGTTATATTTAACCGTCCTCAGGTATAAATTAGATTGGTAAATTTAAAACTCGAATTACAATCATTTACAATGTTATGCAGTTTATTGAAATGTTCTTATCATTACTCTTATATATTAGAACGAAGGTATTGTTTTTTATTATCTTATTAAAATTGTGATTTGACGGAAAATATTAAAATATTAACCTAATTCACAATATGACGCAAATATACTACCATATCAATCTTCATTTCTCCACAAACACTTTTATAACTTTAACATTCAATTACACAGTGCAGAATTCCAAAATTCACCCAAACCATTTAGTCGCTTGTAAAATGGCTAAAAAAATCAATTACTCCAGCTTTTGTACGACAACTTATTACAACTTGTAAAATCTGAATTATATGAAAATAGTTTCGTGTTACATTTTCAAACGTTCGTGTAACACAACACGTAGCCAAAGACCATTTTGCTTACTGTATACTTGTTAGAAATATACAAATCCAAAACTAATATAAGCCACAGAATAAAAAACATTCCCCGTTAAATTGGAACGGGTTTTAAACAGTAATTTATATAAAGTACAACTATTATTGTTGAGAATCTGCGAATCGCGAGGAAGTTCCCATGTCCCTTCCCAGAAATGATTCCGAAGGGTTACGATACCCTATCGTACACAGTCCCACACATCTGATGTCAAATGGAACGACATTTGAAAGTCACTGTCGCAATGGTCGGTGACGTAACGCAAGCGTCCCACTCACAATACGTTTTGATACAAAAAAAAGTAGACGAGGGATGCGATGTATTTCACCAGGTTGGTCGGATTCACACAGAAACTAGCGATAAGTGATATCGTATCTGCTGTAGATTCACAGTAAAGCGATTAAATTGATAGTTCGTGAAAATGTCGGCGAATTAAGTGATCGTTGCAAATGGCGTAGTCTAAATCTGAAGGAGTTTTATGATTTAGTTCTTCAGTGGCCTTACAGTGTTGCGCTAAACTCAAGAACGCTCTCTTGGTGATGCAATAAGCTACTACAAAAAAAATCCCCTCCACAACAATCGATATGTATCACTCGGTGACGTAACGATACTGTTTTCGGCACGTATCGACTGTCACTGCGCGATTATTCACAACTGCAAACTTTCCGACGTGAATAATCCACATTTCTGTAATGCACTTACAACTTGTAAGCGACACTTATGGAACAGTGCCTGTTGTACGAGGTGCGATCGGAAAGTTTCCAGACTGTATAAATAGCGGGCGAACCGGATGTAGTACGAGCTTCTGCAGCTAGGGGGTGCGGCCTACATTCATAGTGAATCAGTGTACCAGCCGGCATCATCGAATTAGCATTTGTTTCTTAGTTACGGGCGTTTTGGTAGTGCATTACACCGACCCTCCTGCGATTTCGGAATGGCGTGTGCATAAAATTATGCCAAAGACTCGCCAAAGCGGCTACGGAAACCTATGAAATGCTAAAGCAAGCATTTGGGGAGTCCGCAATGGGTCGTGCACAAACTTTTGTGTGGCATTCACGTTTTAAAAAGGGCCGAACCTCTGTCGATGATGACGAGCGTTCTGGACGACCATCTCCGAGCACAACGCCCGAAAATGTTACCAAGATTCGGCAGGCCATTCACGAAGAGCGACGTCGTACCATCAACGACTTGTGCGACATTGTTGCGTGAAGATGTGAGACGGAAGCGGCTGGCAAAGTGGCGCAACCACAACTGGCTGCTGCATCATGACAACGCGCCAGCGCACACCGCCCTCAAAGTTCGGCAGTTTTTGGCCTCAAACATACACGTGCCGCGTACACGTGTTTCTTTGTTCTGTAACCAGGTCATTTCTGTAGGCCACGCGGTTAGGTCAACGGTTATGTTGCGTTTACAAAGGACTCAGCCTGGTACAAACTAACGGACGTTTCAGATGAGTTTACTAAAACGATTAAAATCCGGTAAATTTCCTACCAGACAACACGACACATCTTCAAATTCGCCGCCTTCAGAACATGAAATCTTACCTACAAAATATTACGTCTTGCAGATGGCGTATAAACAAACAAATCACTGGCTTCGTTACTCTGGAGTAAAAGTTTTCTGCTGACAAAAACCATAATGTACCTTTCTTTGTTCTCTGTATGTAATCAACTGACAACTAACTCTTTGACGCTCGTCACAAATAGAGTATCAAGTACGTCGGACATGTTTATTGGTCCCCCCACCCTGAACAGGGGAACCTGATAACTTGACATATTTGACTGTGTCTTTTTCTAGAAGAACAGAGCAATTATTTCATCAGACATAAAATAATGCCTACGTTTGAATTACTTCATTACTAAAGATTGTTTACAAAAACAATCATCCAGTAAAATTGTGTAAACATTTCCTTTGAAATGCAAGACCGATTCAATAATCTTCAGTCCTCCCACTGAAAACAAATCAGATATTACCTATATCTTATCATGGGCCAACAGAACATACTGCAACGATCTTCAGGGCTTAAGTTGATATTATTGAAATGTAATTCAACGCAGAACTTGGAGGCAGCATGTCCTTTCGAACTGCTACTTACTCTTCGAATCCTTTACTTCAACGCGATACCAACAAAATATAAACATGATACCGGCTATCCTGTATACACATGGTTTTTCTCAGTCCCCTCCCTTGGCCGACGCGACAGCACAGCTAACCAAGCTGTCGCCTGGGAAAACGCACTTCTTTCTCGCTTCTTGGCGAACGAAAATTATTTCCTGCTCCAGCTGTGTTCACGTCGTGACATTTACAACGACGTACACAAAATTCTTAACTGTAGCGCTGATATTTCTTTGGAACTGTTTTGACCGGGTTATCCTGTATTTTATATGATTGTTTCTTCTTCCTTTGTTCCTTTATTCCTTCCTTCATGCCAAATTACATTCTCTCGCATCTTTTTCGCCTCCTTCCTCGTTCATCTTTCTTCATCTTCGTCTTCCTTTTCGATGACAAGCATTATTTAACTTTATTCCATATGACACTCAAATTCTGTCAGTATTAATCGATTATCTATTTTATTCTGACCCGAAGACGCAGATTGGTAACCCACCTGCTAGCCTACAAGGTCTCACCGCCGTGAGAAACCTCAAAACTGCAATAAAGCTGACATGGACGAACTACTTCGCGTGTGAACGACCATTACAAGCCATGCTGAAAACATTTATCTCACATTTCACTTCAGGACAGTTCACAGTCAAATGCGTTTTCAACAGTTAGTATAATCGCGATTAATATCCTACAAGCATGACGCCACCCCACCCCCTACTACTTTGTCGATGACTATACTTGTGCAGAACTCAGTGCGTCCGTTAAACAACGCTGGTTATCGGATCCGCTCCCATCATGCATCTATAAAAGTCTGTTACAGCTCACAGCAGCGGCCGGGATAAAAATAAGGCAACTTGCTATTTGCAACAATTTAATGACGCTCGCTTTGAAACTGTATTTTATCGCTCACTAAACCACCGACAGACCTTCAGTCCATTTGACGTTCAGAAAACAAGAATGATATAATGGGAGCATACATCATTGGCAGAGCCAGACAAACGTGGTGGTGGCTAACACTTTCGATGCTACAGAACCCTTCCAAATAATTGTTTCGTTATTTTCAAACCCCCCGGCCCATTTTCGACGGTAATCGAACACCGGCCATCAAATCACAACACAGAACTCCAGTCATTGACCTCCTAATTCGTACTTTACCCGTTATATATCTGTCATTTCATTCGTAAAAATACTCGGTCGTGACGTCAGAAGAGACAACTTTTGTGTCTTGTTACCACCTTCAGTTCGGTTAACATTGATTAAAATCATTCTCCCATGATCTTTATGCTAGTAGCCGTCACCAAACTTAAAGTTTCAAGGCCACAAAAGGACATTACCGCCCTCTCTAATTCTGCGCAACTCAAAATCAACAGAACATCGGTGCTAGCTTTACTACGCTGCGAGTTCTAAGCTGTCTTCACTCCTCTGAGCTCCGCTGATCGTGTTGTAATGTATGATTTTGATGTGACCCTAAAACACGACACTTGGTGACGGCTACCGGTTTGTTCCATCAAGTAAGAACTTCTGACTTAACCAACTTGCCTTTGTAACTTACTCTTGATGCTTGGAGGATTCACTCAACTGGAGTTGAGCCATTATGCTTACCTGGAAGAAAGAAAGCATTTGCTACAGAAATTCCAGGCTGAGATAAATGTAGTGAAATGTTTCTTTTTGTTTTAGAAATTCCATTTCTTCTCCATCATCGTAGGCATCAGTGACATTCATAAAGTTAGTGATTCGCCCAGAACAGATAATCCCAAGTACTGACTTTTTAAAGTCCCTCCAGATGGCAGGCTTCGTCACTATTTTATCTTATTGAACGCTACAAAACCTCAGCTGTTGTCATTGCAGAATGTATTAAAACCTGTTAACCAAACGCCGATGTATAATATTTTAATAGCTTGATCATGTAAGTAGATGTAAAAGAGAAAATTTGTCTCGCTACACGCCATGGTGGCGCCTGGAGGGAGAGCAGGTATAGCTCCTGCTCGTTCTTGACGTAGGCACTAGATGGTGTGAGTAGTCAGCGTCACGCACCGGCCTAGCTTTTCCCTCGGTACCAATGGGTAAGAGAACGAGTAGATACCAATTCAAATAAACAAATATTATTTTTTTGAAAAGTTCGGCGTACAAAGTCTGTATGATGTTTGATGTTTTCACAGCGTTGTTGATTTGAGTTGTGGTATTCTGAGTTATGATCCCGTATAAACGTACAAGTTTACCAACATTTCGGAGAACATATCGTATCAATCTTCGAGGTATGGGTACCCTGAAATTAAAAGCGACAAGGCAACATAACCAAATTCTAAGATTCGGCCATATGATGGCATCTGGACGGCACAGTTTGTATTGGTCGATCGTCGTATCTGTTCATGATCAGGTCTCAGGTAGTGTATTCTTTTTCCGTTCTGCCTTGTTTCTTTAAAATTGCTTTTATTTATTTTTTCTACCCATCTGCGTGAAACTTTTATAATCGATTTATGGCTTTGCACAAATCGGGTTCTTGAAAATTACCTTGACTTGTTATTCTCCGTGCTATATTGTAAGTTCCTCTTATCAACAGACTTAAGTTCTGCTTCAGCAAAGGACACGTACTGATTATCTTGGGTTCAATGCTCGCCGTTGGAATTACAATGGAATACGTAATTCAATGCGCCGCGTAAAATAACGTATGGTAATCGTAACCAACTTCGCTCAGACTGAGGCAACCGCGTGTCGCAGTGGTAACTATGTGTACCACTTGTTTTAATGTTCAAAGTTTTCTAACTTCGACACCAAAAATTTAATTTTACTGATATTGTTAAATAACGCACATACTGAGGATGACTGTTTTCTGGGTTGTTGCGCCGTGTAATCTGGTACAAGTTTACCAGAGTTTGAGAGGTGCTTGCTGTCTCTATCATCAGCGATGGAGGCAGCAAGGACCTCTGAAACCTTGTTTCCAACGTGTTCAAAGAAAAGGGGATTTAATTTCCCAAACGGAGTTTTAAATTTTAGTAAGCGATGAAAAAAATACGTATTGACAACAAAGCCACTAGGCAGATGACGACTCAAAAGCTGGAACACTGGGACACGCCCATGCCAGAAGATGTTATCTTTTGTCCACAGCGAAATTGTTACAGACAGAAAAAAGTGCATCGTATAAGTCGAGACAGGCAATTCTGCCGTCGGTCACAAGACGTTCTTACCAAATGAGATCGGG